>JAAIIK010025692.1:0-15684 GCA_014706435.1 Silurus glanis
GATAGATAGATAGATAGATAGATAGATAGATAGATAGATAGATAGATTACACAAAAAGATGTATAGTATGCTTATCTATTATGTAGGGTTAAAGAGTCTCTGTAACCTGCTTCCACTAGCACTGTGTCTTCTTGAAAATGCTTGAAAAATTAGCATTTAGCAATTAGCATTTTAAATTTTGCATTTACAATAAACAAAATACAAGTGAGCTTAACCTGTTAAATTCATGGTATGGTTTTGATTTTTTTTTTTTACTTTTCTATGAAGAAGCTACAGTAAATGATCTGCCAGTAGAATAAGAAAATGTTAAGCTTGAAATGATTAAAAGCATCTAATAACAAACTAAATGAATCTTGTATTTCTTTTATATAATCTCATACAGTCTTCTATATAATCTTATATATATATATATTTCCTAGTAAGAATATTAAACTCACCCATCTTAAAGCAATTTTATTTTTTTTTTTTATCAAAGTCAAAGTCTATCATGGGAACACTGGGAGTGAATCAAGAATGGGAACATGCGTTCACACACTCATTTACACCTGAAGTATGCTTTTCAGAGAACCTGAATGAAACTTGCACAGAAATTCCATACAGACAGAAACCCAAGTTCAGGATCAAACTGTATTCCTTGGAATTGTAAGACGACAATACTACCTACATCACCAAACTGCTTAATGACAAAACCTTGTGAGACTGGAGTTATATTAAAGTGTATTTATTTTATTAGAATTAACTGTATTGCGTTAACAGTACTGATTGTGAAAACTAGTTAGCTATGTATTTGATGAAAACATTTAAATCAATTCATCTTCAGGGGATGACTAGAGGAGTGAAATCACTAAAGTGTGCAGAACTCTCAGGCTACATCTCTGGTTAATCACATCACAAGTACAGCGTGATCTCTGTTACTGACAAAAAGCTGTACTTGGACATCAGTGTGCTTCTCAGCAGCTTTTCTACTGAAATATTGGTAGCTTTATATACAAGACGTTTCGACTCATTGTACCATAGGAATTTTATTCTATCATATAAACACACCATGACGAAATCTCTATCTTTCTAATTTTGAGAAAACAGGATCTTAGCTGCAAAACAACCTATAAAACTATATTTGATATAGCTTAATCTCACACTTCTCATTGCTGAGAGTGATTTACCTAATGCAAATGACTCTAAGTGGTAAATGTTTATAGACACACAAGAATAAGTTTATATGTGCTTTTTGACCATCTCATTCCATATTTAGTCCCCATATTTAGTGCTCTTATAATAACCTCCATTCTTCAGGGAAGATGTCCGGCTAGATTTTGGAGTGTGCTTGTGGAGATTTGTGCTTATTCAGCAACAAGGGTGTTAGTAAAGTCAGGAACTGATGTAGGTGAGGTGAGGAGGCCTGGAGTGCAGTCAGTGTTTCAATTCATCTCGAAGGTGTTCAGTAAGATTGAGGTCAGAGCCCTCAAGACCTTCATCTCTGAGTTATGCAAAGCATATCTTCATGAAGCTGGCTTTGTGCACAGGGGGATCAGGTTCGGGTCTCCTAGTTTAAATGGACAGAACATTTAATGCAACCACATCCATAGATTTTCTATACAATTGTGTGCATCCAACTTTGTGCTTAAAGTTTGGGCAAGAACCACTTATGGCTGGAAAAGTCCAGTGTGTCACCTTCAAGGTGATTACAACCCTCAAGGTGTTTATGTTCCTTTGAAGGAAATTCGGTAGTCCAGCATGTAGAGTTGCCATCTGACATTTCCACATCCCCCGGCTTGATCTGGAGCTCGGGTTTCTGTTGGTGCAGAGTTTTGTTTTCCTCATGTCTGTCCAGAGTTCCACCAAATCCTCTGGTTTCCTCTGACCTCCGAACCCCCCTCTACATGTGAACAAGTCTACGAATGTATGTGTTCTTACCAGGCTACTTTCCTGCCTCACCTTTAGCATTATCAGGAAAAGCTTCAGACACACTGCAATCATGACTGGGATAACACAGATACTGTTTGGTGGACTGTGTTTCAATAGTCCTCTTGTTGATACAATGACATGTCGATCACTACGACTTCGTGAACGAGATACTAGAAATTATTCTCCTTTACATGTGTGCATTTGCTAAATTCCACCAGCACATCAGTTATATAAAATGGTTGTGGAGAAATATAATTAGTACTTGCTGAGGTGCTTCATAGAGAAGTTTGGGGAACACAGCCATGTTGTTAAAAATACAAATTTATTTAGGTATTTTTGAGATATTAGTGGTTAAATTTGTATTAATTTAAAATGCAAAATACCACATACACCAGGAAAAACCATTTACTTCCCACAAATTCAACTGCACAAAAGGTACAAGTGCATTGAACTCGATATCGCACAAAAGCCATTGAGAGTAAGCAGAAAGTGGAAGTAGGCGAAATTCATTAAGCTGATTACCTAGCTGAAACACTTAAAGAAATCCATCATTAATCTTTAATTGTACAGTGACCTTGTCCTCTGAGACAGCTCAGTTGTCCAGACAGAGCATGAGAGAGTTAGAGAGGAAGATTAACCAATCGCTGATCAGGAAGGACACTCTGACACCCCCTGAGGACACCTGGGACAGTTGATTCTTTAATAAAATGCTCTACTGAGGTGGAGGAAAGGTATTTTTTTTCTTTGAGGCCCTAACACATTATTATAGTTCAAATTCTGTGTATGTTGGGATGATAAAAGAAGTAAAAAGCGTTGATGAAATGAAATATTCAGGTGGTTTAGTCTGTTAAGCATCCATTAAAGTTTAAATTAGTTACCTCAGTGACTTTGGCCAGGTTGTCAAATACTATTTGACCAGCGCTGACTTTGTGCTTAACTCCCCGCACTGTCCCGTTCTTGCTCAGGATGTTGACCCGTTTGGTGTTGAACAATCTGCTCTTGTCCTTGGCTCCAGCATACAGGAGCAAATCATCTGGATCACTCTCGCTGTCATCTAACTCTGAGCCCAAGTACACTGCAAATTGACCACTGGGCTCTCCACTGGTGGACGGTGTGCTGGCCCGCTCCGCTTCCGAGGTACTGGTACAGTCCGAGTCCAAAGAATCCGAAGGCCCGTCATCTTTATACATCTCTTTCAGAACTCGGCCACTGCTTCCTGAAGCCACTCTGAACCTCACCCGCTTCTGGGGCTTTTCGCCCTCCACTGTTAACAAACTCCCCTCCATTTGGTCTCCAAAACAGCTTACATCTTCCCAAGAATGTTGCTTTAATCCACCAGTTTCTTGAGCAAGTACACAGGTTTATCCTTTATTCTTCCATATATTTCCAGCAGTCTTTAGTGGTGCAAAATCCACAGGAAAAGACTGAGCTCTGAGGCAGACTTCGGCAGCCTCATTGCCAGTGTTATTGAGCAGGTTAATAATGCATGCACGTGTGCCATGGTGACTGAGAAAGCAAGCCATGACGAAACCGATCGTGCTCTTTAAATTTTCATCACTTTGAATTTCTTTTTTCATAGTATTGTTGAGATATGTGCAGTTTGAGAGAAATTTAAAAACAATCTTGTTTTTTAAGAAAGATATTCTGTGAATATTCTTTGAATTATGATGGACAGATTAACCAAAAATGCACTTTATTTATCATTAATTGAGGTGAGGCCACATGTGTACATGATTTAAGTGATGCATTGATTTGTATTTCATGAAAGTTTTTTTATACAGCATGCAATAGGTTACATGATCCCTGGCTAGTAGATAAGAAAGGAAAGGTTTTATATTTTCATGTGTTGCACTTTTATATCAGCAGCATCTGAGTCTTTTATGTACGTGTACCACTTACTGAAATTAAACTTGCTTTACACCTGCACACCTGTTGCACAGCGACTGGCGAGGGCCATATGGAGAAACTAACCCGGAGTCTTATTGGCTGCACTTGACCTTCATGAGACTTCTTGTGCAACTGCTGGCTGATGAACTCCACTTAGCAGACGCCTAGCAGGTCACTTAACACTAACTGGTTTGGATCACAGGTGGTGATATGGCAGTCTGGACATGTGATACACCTTGTGTGATACAAGTGTAAATGAAACAAAGTTATTTAAATTGAGCATGTCATTGAAATGGTTTCCACCGGAGCATCAGGTCTTGAGTGAAAAATCTTTAGAAGTCCTTCCAATTTTTTTCAACTGTTGTTTTTCCTAATTCATGAAAAAACAGGAAAAGGAACAAATGATGTGAACTACCAACATCCAAGCAATTTTGGATTGCCTGTAAATCACATTCCCTGATGATTTAGGAATCTCCAGCTTTTAGCCGTATAATATTTTTTAAGCTGCATTTAATTTACCTTAATGGTGAATACACAAAACTTGGAATAATGTCATTTTTGACCACATCAAGCCATAAAAGTAAGAAAAACATGGATACCTCCATGTTTGTCCATTATTTGCAAGAATCCAGCCAGCTAACTGTGCTGAGATTTGTTATTCATCTTCTCAAATCAGTGAACTGTGCCGTTTGCTGTAGTCATTATAAGTATAACAAGGTAATACATCTGTATGTTTAAAGCATAACTCATTAAAGGTAAGAAGTGCTACTTTGTTTGTATTTAATGGTGTAAGCAGCCATGTTTATTTGATATCACCTGCTAAACTTGTTGAGGATTCCCGAGTAGGAATTCAATGTTTTTTTGTTTTATCCTGGTTTGAGATCGACTTGGACGTCGCATTAGCTATTACCATATAAGACAGCAGTCCATTGCAGGACATCATACACACACATTCAGACACTCCATTATAAGGTAGAAGGAAATCGGAGAACCCAGAGAAAATCCACACAGCCATGGGGAGAATGTGCAAAACCCTTCACAAACAGTAACCTGAGCTCGGGATTAAACCATGGTCCCTGGTACTGTGAGTCAGAAATGCTACTGGTTGCATCACTATGCTTTTAAATGTGTGAATTTGTATGAATAAGAAACAGCCAACTTTATCTTATTTTAATCCAGCATTTATTGTGTTGTATCAACCTCATGTAAAGCAAAGGGGCTTTATGGAGTACTAGCAGATACATTCTAACCAGTTTTTATATCCCATTTACAGAAAGACTGTAAAAACCATTTTAAAAAAAATGATTCAGAAAGAACTCTTGCTAACTATCATTAAAACAAAATCTGTCCCGATCTGAAATGACCCTCCCAGGCCATTCCAGCTGCCCGTTCTAATGATGATCATGTACCTGAATGATGCAATGATGCTCACTTGTCTCTGTTACAGGATGCCCGGGTCTGGTTTCTGTTGCTTCCCTTGATTGTCAGGGTCAATTCTGCTGGCTCTGGAGACTTATGGGATTTCTGTTCCTCTTGCACCTCTTGCTGTAAGGGACATTTAGACAGTGACGAATGATGATGTCACTTAGGGAGGCATCAGTAAGTGATGCCATGGCTATTGTCTCTTCACTGAGAACCCTGAGGATGAACAAAATGACAGAAACACCACATCAAAAAGGGCCATGACGTTGTCTCAAGTGAATAAATAACAGCTTAAAACAATGTCTAACTTGTGAGTCAACTGCAACCTAGTAACACATTATCAAAGAGGTCTGACTATAAGGACTTTGATATTTGAAAGATTTCCAAGCAGAATGAGGCGATTAACAACGTTCAAGAGAATTAGTCTCTCACTTCATTGCTCCCATCACACCAACTACACATTTGATTGCAATGCTAGTTGTTGTTTTAAGCAATGAAGTGAGGAAATCTATTGAAAAAGAGTCCTCTCAGACCTCCAACGACATTGGAATGAACATCATGTTTTGACAACAGCCATTATCTCATTAGCCACGCAGTGAGTCACCTCCAAGAGCTTCAGAAACACCTCCAAAACTGATGAACGACTTTGTGCAAATCCATACCTACACTAATTCCTAGATTTACATTTATGGCATTTGGCAGACATTTTTCTCCAGAGCAACTTACAACTGAGCAGTTGAGGGTTAAAGGCCTCGCTTTAAATCCCAATGCCTTAACCAATGAGCTATAACCTTCCTAAAGTGCACTGCTATTGTTATTCCCTGGACTATTATCCTATATTTTCTTTTTATTTCTTCCTGGTACCAGTGATACATATGCTGGACATATTTACCCCAGTGTGTGTGGTATCACTATGTGCCTTACATTCATGTGTGTATTTTGTTTGTATTGTTAAAGCTTAGTTCTGTGGGTGCTCACTTTTCTCTCTGTTGGTTAAGTTTCACTTATCCATGTTCCCTGCCTTTGATCATGCTTGAGTGCTAATATAACACTGTAATATATAAAATGAGGCCACCTAGTGGTTCGGGGTCTGTTAGCACCTGTTCAAACTGCTCACAGCCAGAATTGATATGTATAGAAGCACCCTTGAACGGATAGGTGTTATAGAGAGTGAGGTTCACAAAGTTGAAATTCACAGCAGAGCTTCCATTATATTACGAGAAATGCACAGATGCTTAAGATGGCGTTAAGCCACATAAAAGCAGCAGAAAGCAGCAGAAAGGTCAAACAAATCTAATTTAAAACATGAGCTAATGCATTTCAGCTTCCCTAATTAAAAGCAATCAGAATATTTCATTTCCTTTAAATCCTGCAACTAAACAAGATAATAAAATGGTCAAATGTAAATCATGATCAGCGAAGAAAATAAATGCCATATAATATTCCATACAGTATCTTTATATACGGAATTAATTTTGCGACTAAACAAACATAATCCTCAGATTGTGTTTATATTCTGACAAATATTTGCCACACATGAACAAATGAATTAATATAAGAAGACAAGTGAAATCAGTTTGAATGGTGAAAAGGTCTCTGCTCGGACAGCACCAGCAGGGGGCAGGATCTGATCTACCTGCTCACTGAATCCCAAACCTTTCAAAGATAGGTGAGACTGATCCATTAATACTCTAGTCTGAAAATTAATTTAATCCTGTAAATAAAAATTTCAGCTTGTCACACAGAAAACTTATGCTTTACTGTCTGTGTATGTATATGTATTTGCATTTTGATTCTAACAATTCGTATTATCATTAACAATTTGTGTAATAAGTAGAACTGCAAAAAGATTTACATGAATTTCAGAATTTGGCAGAATTTTTCAGAATGCTCCATTTTGCTTTGACCATTGGAGCTGCTCTAGATTTCACATATTTGAGTAACTCAAGAATATTGAAAATTCAATATTCAGTATTCAGTGTTACTTTCTTTACTTTTTTTTCTTCCATCTTTTACTCTTTTTTCAGTTTGAAATGGCTGTGGCAATTGGACTGCAGTTTTTTTTCAGTACAGCAAAATCAGACCCACTGTAGAGCGTACGGTTTGCTATGGTGTGGCGGTAAACTGAGATTAAGAATAAAGAGGCTTTGCACATGCTCAGTGGTGGTTAAGACTCGAAGTACGAACGCTCAAATCACTTATGTCTTACATGTTCGCTCTTTAAATCTTTACATATTACACAGTCATGACACTGAATATGGACCTACTGTACACTTCAATATATAACAGATAATAAAGATACACACTATATGGACAAAAGTATTGGGACACCTGACTTTCCAGCCATATGTGGTTCTTCATCAAGCAGTTAATATAAAATTGGAGGTGCACAATTATAAAGCACGTCCCTGGATGCAGCAGCATTAAACGTTCCCTTCAATAGAATTAGAACCTGTTCCACCATTAAAATGCACCTGTGACAAAACCAGCTCTATAAAGATATAGTTTACATGGTTTGATTGAAAGATCTCCTGCTATTGAGCTCTGACCTCAATCCTATTGAACAAATTTGTGATGAATTGGAACACTGACTGCACCCTAGGACACTTCACCCGACATCAATATCTGACTTTTCTAAGATCTTTGTGGATAAATGAGCACAAATCTCCACAGGCACACTCCAGAATCTAGTGGAATCTATTCACAGAAGAGTGAAGTGGGTATTAAATGTGGAAAGGGGTGTTCAAAAAGCACATACGAATCCACAAATTTTTGTTCTTGTAGTTTAGGTACAGCAATAGGTTCCCTGGTGGTCTAGTGGTTAGGATGCGGCGCTCTCACCGCTGCGGCCCGGGTTCGATCCCCGGTCAGGGAACCAACCCCAGCCATTAGGGTTGCACAAGCCTTAGTGCCGGTCCCAAGCCCGGATAAATGGGGAGGGTTGCGTTAGGAAGGGAATCCAGCGTAAAAACATGTGCCAAATCAAACATGCGGATGGTCCGCTGTGGCGACCCCTAACGGGAGAAGCAGAAAAGTTTTAGTTTAGGTACAGCAATGAATGTATTTTGATGGTGGTTCAATGAAGGTTTTATTTTAAACTCAAGCCACTATGGCACTGTAAATAGCTCTGATCCATCACTGAAAAACCATCACACAGCGTATAAACTAAATAAGTCAAAAGGCGTCTGTGTTTTAATTAGCCTCACTGATCAGTAACCTCTAAGCTGACTGTCCTCTAAACCCAGTCTTTATTGTCACGGGGAATACTCAGCTGTTGCCAGGCCAATACATTTGTTACAAATAGATGCTGCTGATTGTGTTGTATGGAAAGATTTGCCCCTTTGCCAGGGCAGGCGGTGCTTTCTGACTGCTGAATGACAGGCTCTGATTGAACTTTTCTTCACTGCAGTAGATTAGCTTTGTTTACTGTCGTCACCAAGGGTCTATGAGAGATCCACTGAGCCAGCTTGTACATATTGTTTTCCAGTCACGATGGTTTTTGGATCATGAACAACAGACTGTGAATATGTTAATGAAAGCTTTCAACCGCTGTGCATTTTTCTGAACAGTGTTAATGATTTCAGCAATTGATTTACATAACAGGTATAATTTAAGGGAACCAGCGAAAGAGCATTAAAGTTTCTGAAATATTTTAGAAAATCACTTGCGAAAAATATCTTTTTATACAAGTTTTAGATTATTTTTATTTTTTTGTCTTGAGTCACTATATGTAATGAGTATAAGTGAACTCACCATGGAACAACAAAATGACTGTGAAGATAAGAATATATATTGAAAGGTTTTTTGAAAGCCATTTGGGTCCAGACACAACATTATTAGCCTGCTAGTTTATGCTAAATATTTGTTTCATTTTATTAAAATTCATTTATTAATTTATTAAGTATTTTATCATATTGTTGAAATGGGAAAAGGCCAATATGATTTTATTTTTCTTAGTATTTTAATTTTTTTTTACAAGCAACCGAATTAATATGATTCTGATATTTATAATTAGGAAAGCAGTACACCTCAAAGTTCACATTTTCATTTATTTCATACATTGTTATCTAATCAGAATGGTTTGAAGAAGTGAGGCTGGAGCTGATTTCTTTGTAGCCTGAATGAATTCATGTAGCCTCGCAGTGACAATTGTGTTAGATGTTCACATACAGATTGAAACACCATCTTCAATGCACTGGGGCTAACAATAGATACATCATAGATGATTGAGTTGGCATGTGAGAAATACAGTCAAATGTACAATGAACGGTAATAAGATTTTATCTATGTCTATTGTGGAAAGGTTGTAGCTCAGTGGTTTAATCATTGGACTCTGGATCGGAAGGTCATAGGTTAAAATCCCAGCACCACCAAGCTGCTACTGCTGGGCCCTTGAGCAAGGCCCTTAATCATCAACTGCTCAGTTGTAAGTCACTCTGGATAAAGGCTTCTGCTAAATTCCATAAATCTATAGTCTATATGCTAGTCTCAGCATAAGTTTTAGTATTCAATGCTTTTTTAAAAATCTTTTTTGTAAAACAGTAGAGAATTGCACGCTCTATAAATGCTGTTATCTATCTGTTCATGTAATACTTTTCCCCATTATGCTTAGCATTTCACTGATGAGATCCAATGCATTGCTTGTCCCTAATAGTTTGACTGTGATGCTGCTGATAAATATCACGACCCGACATTTGCATTAGTGATTGCACAGATCCTGACCTATGTAGGAGACTGTACATACAGCACATTTTATTGCACTGATGGTTGTAAAAGCTGGGTACTGCAGTGCCTTCTGCTCATTTACAAAAAACAGCAGAATGATAATGATGATGCTGAGAATCCACAAGCAGAAAGTTTGCTAAATTGGTTTAGTGAGATTATTTCAGGATGTAATGAAAAAAAGAAATTATAACGTAGTCATAAACAAATAATACAGTTTGTGATTTGAGGAGAACTTCATTTAAATGAAAAAAAAAAAAGAACACAGCTGCTTTGCTGTGAAGCTCTATAAATACATGTGATGCTAGATGCTCAAAAACCTGGTGTGAAGCTAATTTTGTTAAGACAGCACTGTTAAGACATTACACTTCTAGAGGCAGGACTTCCTGTCTGTCAGTGTCATGCTTCTCTTCGCAGCCCTCAGGACGCAGAGACACAGAAATCAATGTATCACGGTATATACATCTTTCAGTACTGGCAGATGTCAATCCCGATCTTCATGTCTTCATTGTGGCTATTCTGGGAGGTTTATTTCTAGACTGATGCCTGGAGGATGGTTTTTTTTTTTAACTCAGATAATCTCAAAACTAATAAATCAAATGCTTGTCAGTGTAGCACTAAAAAAACACAAAGAGGACCCAGGCTCGGTTGCAATAATATACAAATATACTGAACTTCTTCTTTTGGCTACTATAATTAGGGGTCGCCACAGCAGACCATCTGTTTCCATACTCCCCTGTCCTCTAAATCTGCCTCTTTTAAATTACCTACCTGCATGTCTTCCCTCACCACATCCATGAACCGCCTCCTTGACCTTTCTCTTTTCCCCCTCCCTGGCGGCTCCATCCACAGGAGTCTTCTTCCTATATACTCCATGTCCCTCCTCTGCACATGTCCAAACCGTCTCAATCGCATCACACTCACCTTGTCTCCATAACGCACAACATGCACTGTCCCTCATTTCTAATCCTGATACAATTATTCTGAACTTGTTACACAAAAAATGTTATTCACCTTTGTATGTGTGTGCATGTGCGAGTGAGTGAGTGTGTGACTGAGAGCACTAGCCATTATTTAGACAAACCCATAGATGAAGCCCGCACACATAATCACGGTCAGGCTTTTTTGTCACTGTTGCTAGGCAACACCAGGAGCTATAGGCCCAAAATGTCTGCTCAGACGTGCAATGTGGAGGAGAGAAGACATCAGTAGAAATGATACCCCACCATTAGACTGTGCAAGATTACAACTATTGATTGAATGCGTCGTGAAGAAAACACAATAATCAGTCATTGTGTTGTTTGGCCGTAGAGCATTAGAGAATTTAGCATTTAAATTAAATTGGTTGCATTTCTCATTAAGGCTTATCCAATACACTCAAATGGCCTGGGTTTTTCATTGAGATAAAAGAATGGACCCTTCCGGTTCTTTATCATTAACAAGTTAGGTGTAGTTGTATAATTGGCATTAGTCAAAAGGACCCAATTAACCATCATAGAACAACCGGAAAAAGGCCCACTCTCTTTTGGAAATTGTTGTTTAGGCCTTCATCAGTGCCAGTTCCTCAAAACAGTACTGTTTGGAGGTGGTTACATGTCAGGCACTGTTGCTTGTATCAAAGCCACACAACCACCAGCCATTGACATGCTGCTGAGTATGGGCTGCTGCTTATATAATACCTGGGTTGTAGTGACCCTAAGGTATTTTTTTCTTTCGACCCATAAACACTGTACATTGGTGTGGCGATGTATCCGCATCACCATGTGATGCAGATACTGTACGTCACCAGATGCAATTCTGTGGTTGATTTCCACGATAAGATGGCCAGTGAGTTCACTTTACTGTAGGTGTACCTTATAAAGTGGTGCAATTTACCCTCTCAATACCAAGAAGATGGCTTATTGCAGCCCAAAATAGGAATTCTAATTGCTTGGTGCAAAGTCCTATAAGAAAAGAGTCTAGTCGTAACCGCCTCAAGCACCGAGCTGAAGGAGTGCAGAGTGTGTGAGCAGCTCATTGTGTTCCTCTGCAATCCCCCTCTAGAAACAATGAGTAACTGCAGCCGGGATTCTCCACCAGAGCGTCCTATACAGCACTAATATCGGGGATAACCCTATAGCAAACACATTCTTCTTCTTATTTTTGTCTATAATTAAACCACGGTTCGCATGTATTCACGCGTTAGAACGTTTGTTTCTTTTCAAAACAATTCCTTATCTTGAGCGTCTCCGCTACGGAATATAAGCCACGCACTCTTTCAGAGAGATCTCCCCCGTTGTGATGAGAATGGTACAGTCCAGCATGTGAAGCGGCGTTTGGTTTCTCACTAGTCTCTCAGCCAGCCCATTGCACGCTTTCTCGCGGTCACGCAGGAGAACCTGCTCTCGGACTACTGGTCTCTTTTGCGGTATTATGACTTCCTGTCTGAAATAAATGCTCCTGCGACGGAAGCCGAGGATCGCAAATTCTTTCACCGAGCTCGAAATTCCAAGACAGGAGAGCGTGGCGTGTGCGTGACAGGTGCTCGCCTCGCTCGGCGTGGGCTTGCAGCTGAGATGCCGCCGGTCCAGAGAACCATGTCAGACCTTCGCTCACGTGCTGAAGGTAAGACCTAGATAAACGACAAGGTTTTATGAACCTTCTATAATGTTTTTTAAACGCTTATGTTCGCGCCCGAGTAGAAAATGCGAGTGGCACCACCCATGTGCTGAAGGTTTCTGTGGTGCATAAACTGTTGCGAGATGGAATGAAGCATCTCGGTGTTCTCAGTAGCAGTGTAGCACATCTCAGCTGATCCAGAGGAGCTTCATGACAGGTATGAATGAGGGACTTTAAACAATGTCTGTTCTCAGGTCCCCTATCAAAGGAGCGTTGGTCTTCAAGACAGGTGAAATGCATCTTGGAGCGTTTTTGGGTGCCTATAAACACACTATAAAGGGTCTCTTTTAACTGCTTTACTTCTCTGTTGAAAGCTTAACAGAGATACAGAAAGAAGCCATGGGTTATTCTTTAGTGCTACAAATCCTGAAACCTGTTCTATCAAACTTGATCCAAACATCACACTCATCCGCGAAGAACATCTGGAGAACACATTTGGAAAACTGGAAGTATAAACACTTCATGATGGCACGGATGTTGAGATCCCGAGGCCGATTTCTTTGGGCACATTGGTGACGATAGCTGTGTGAGCGCCAAAAAAGTGAAGACCAAAAATTTGAAAAGAAACCCAGGAAGACACTGATTCTGGAGCAGATGTCGTTTTCGCGTAGCATTATCATGTCGAAAGAGTATAGCTACCGAAAGTCGTTTTTGATTATTCCAAATCGAGAGAAAATGGGCCAGATCACGTTTTCCTGTTCATAGATCCATTTTTATCGAATGGTCCAGATTTAAAGCTGGACGTTAATGGAATTAAACAGATTTTTGGTAACACACTGATGATTTGATGATCGTCTTCCCAATCTTTATCACTCTTGTTGTGGTTCTTCTTCATAATCTATTCCTATGCATATTCATACTGTAAGAATCACTGACTCATCAAGTAAAAAATCACTGACTCATCATTCTAGTTCATATTCTGTTATTACCTGAAGACTCCAAGCATTAAATATGAAGTATATGAAGCTCAATGACTTGAGTCTAATGTTGTTGTCTTTCAATAGACCGATCCACAAGTTGTTCACCAGTTTGCATCTCTGCTGTTTTGACTAGTGGGAACTTCCCTTTTTCATTTACATTTTCATTTTCATAAACCTGAACAGAAAGCAGCCATGCTTGATTTCAGCACCAGGACATTTAGAACAATGATGTGGAAGTAAAAATGACCAATCGTGCTTCATTTTGACTTTAGCCTGCGGTCGGTATGGCAAACGTGTTCCTGACAACTTCCCCAACGATCCGTTTTCAGCGTTCCGTCTTGGCGACAGCCGATCAGAGTTTGACGGGACGGGTATAAGTGCGCGTTCGAGGGACTTTTTAAATAATTCAACATATTGCGTATGTCGACTGCAGCTGTTCTCCTGCGATTAAACCCATCAATAATTCAGCCACTTGTTCCATTATCCCAGTTTTCCGCTCGGAAAGCCACTCGGGTCTTTTGGAGCCGACTCGTTTCTTTCGCTCCCTCCTCGTCTCGCTAGAAAAGTATCCTATTTATCTGTGCAAGCATTTCTAAGTATGTTGCGATCGATACGCCCCGTGGGTCTTGTGACCTCCACTGTCCTGAAACAAAGAAAGAAAAAGAGAGAGGAGAGAGAGAGATGTTTTTTAAACAATATTTACTGCTGTTTTTTCTTCACTCTGATGATGTTCACATCCATTTCACAGCGTACATGTCACTCCACAGTTCTCAATTTTCTAGAAGGAAAGTAAATTTTCAAAACCCTCTTTATACATAATACAGTGTGTGGTTAATTGGCACAACAGGCATTGCAAAAACAACTGTCTGTCTGTGGAGGCAGGAAGGCAGAATATCAGCAGGCTGAAGCGGGGAACTTGCCAAAAACCGCCTTATCTATGCGTGTCTGTGTGTGGTAGTGAGTGAGAGGAGGTAATGTGGGTGTGGAGGTGGAGAATAGAGATTGGGATCCGAGGAGGTGCCCACAACAAGTCCAATTATGAGAAGAAGGCTGGTGCGGAAGATTAGTTTTTCCTCTTACCAGTGCTTACCAGGGCCAGTGCCGTCTTGTACTATTCCAGAGTGAAGTGCATGGTGCGTATGGGTTGGAATGGAACCCATGTTGGTTTAGTTTTCTTTTCACTCTGTATAAATCGCCAAGCTTTCCTGCTCCAAAACAACCCCAAACCAAGCCTCCATGTTTGACTGTGGGTGTGATACAGTCTGCTAACATCTTCTCTCTTGTTCTCCATCTTACAGAAGGTCTTCTGTTAGACACAAAAAATGTCACATTAAAAAAACCTTTTTTTTTTTTCCAGTCGTTCACCGTCCAATTCTTGTGTGTTTGCATTTGGTGTTGCTTTTTTTTTGCATGTAACAAAAGGACCATGCATGTGTCACAAAACCAGAAACGACTACACTGACAGACACTGTATACACACAAGCATATACACACATTTTCTCTCTCTCTATACAGTGTGCGTGTTTAATTCAATTCAGTTTGATCATTTTTATTGAAAATAAATATATAAGGGGCAAAATTAAAACCTTCAAGGCAACACACACTTATTCACGACGTCCTTTCTTCACTCGGGTATTAAAACAAAAAAATTAAATAAAAAACCGCCATGGTGCACATGGTGTGGAAACAGCAAAAGTTCTGTTTGGTGTCTTGATGATTTACGTAATTTAATTTCAATTTAACTTCGACATATTTACAAGAATGCTTTATGTTGAGTTTGGGTTCACTAATAATAATCATACATTTGTATAAAGCATCCATATTTCTCCATGTATATGTTGATTAGATATTTAAAAACTTGAAAATGATTAAGGCAAATTTAGAACAAAAAATAAAAAGATTTTATGTATTTTTTATATATATATATATATATATATATATATAAATAATCGGCTCCTCGGGATTAGACAGATTCGCTGAGTCAGGACGGCGGCCTTTAGCTAAAATTTTGTTAAAAATTCTGCAGAGATGTTACAACCACACTGTCCTTCCACACAGTTTATCTCAAACACACACACACACACACATACATTTTATATATATATATATATATATATATATATATATATATATATATGTATGTATGTATGTATGTATGTATGTATGTATG
>JAAIIK010025693.1:0-13022 GCA_014706435.1 Silurus glanis
GAACTCCCTGCTTGGTAAGATCCCAGGTATCTCCCACTGTTTTTTTTTCTTCTCTTAATGGTTTTTGGTGGGCTAGACACAAGTGCTAAAGCTTGGTTTAGTTTTTTACGGTGCTATGTTTATTCAATATGGTGTATTTACCCCAACATAACAATCTGTTCCCTGTAACAGAAATCTAAGAATAAGAATAAAACCAGTTACAGTACATCTTCTAAAGAGGGCTCAACTTTTTACTCATTAAAAAATAAAATTAGAAATGTAGGATTTCTTTCTTTTTTTTTTTTTAAATACACCGCAATTGATGCATATAAAAGTGTCTGTAGTTTTGTTTGCACTGCGATTCAGTTGCTGGTGTTTTTATATAGTGAAAAGCTAAGTGTTTGAGCAGCCGTGGTTTGACATTTTAGTATTGTTAACTGTGAGAAGAGCATTTACGTAAATCATTTGTTTATCCCAGACAAACTCACTCTGTTATCTGCAAAGGACCAGCATGGTTGCACATTTGTTCTAACCTAACAGGAGGCACGCCTGATTCTAGTCTTCAAATGACCAAGGTTAGTCTCAATTGACTGGAACAAAGGCATGCAGCCATGCTGGCCCTTTGCAGGTAATGTGGAAGACCTTGGTTTACTTTGTCTACTGGGCTTCTGCCTTTTCCAAAGCTTGGTTTTGATGAAATAAGGATATTAAAGGGCATACCTGGCAGTAGATAGCACGGATCTGTTATCCTGTAGCAACCCTAAGGCAATATCAGCAGAAAAGCCTGGCTTGTATAGATTGAAAATCGGATTCAATAATCTGAACAAATCTACCATCAAGTAGCGCAGAATTGCTTGTAGCGCAACAAAACACGGAGCAATATAATGTGCGCTGCAATGTTTAGTTAATTAGAATTCCACGCAACCACAACATGGGTTTTAGATTTACATTTTGTCTTCTTTGGTTGTATGCTTTTGTGTCGAGTGTGGAGTAAAACTTTTTGAGGTGCATTTAAACACTAAAAAACTAAATTAAGTACAAAACAAATAAATTGGGAAATAGTGCCATAATCGTTAATAATTCTGTAGCTCAGGCTTTTCACACACTATCCAGGAGCTCACGTTGTAGCCTGTACTTCATTTAGGTCTGTGGGTCAATTGGTACCGGGCCGCACAGAAAGAATATAACTTACATTATTTCCGTTTTATTTATCTGATTCTGAAAGATATTTTATTTTCGAAAATTACCGGATTCTCTCCGCCACATCTGTATGACTCACTCTTGATGCATGTCAAGATGCTTGCCTCGGTCACATGTCTTACCAACATCCGCTACCTTCTTAAAGAGGCTGCTCTGGCCGGTAACAACTAAATTTACAAAAAAACAACACAGTGGATTCACATTTATTATTATATTTAGAAAATTCCAGTTTTTATGCTGGTCGTATCATTTTATTTTGTTGTATTTATCTGCCACACCTTATATTGTCTGACATTAATCTGGTCTATGGCGGAAAAAAAAGGTTGGGGACCGCTGATCTAGTATCTTGCTGTTTGAAATTAGCACTTGTTTTTATAATAATGCGTTTACTATGTTTTTATTGCCATTTTTCAGTGAGATTTTAAAATACTTTTTCAACACTCTTGTCTTGAATTTTAACATGTGCAGAGTGAGAACAAAGACAAGAGATGAGACATGAAAAAAGAAAACTGATGCTGGCAGTGTAACTTTTATATAGAATTACTACAATTATTTCTTATTAAAACCCAGTATGCCCTACCATGCTTCTTGTTAAGTTCCATGAATGTCTGCTTCTAATGTTTTGTTTGAAACCTGGCATGATTAGATAATTACACAGGCCAAAATCTTGTGCTTTTAGTTAATGAGCCTTACACGCAGTATGCGTTTTTTTCCATGAGTGCAAATATTGCTATGATTAACTTCTTAAACAACCCAAAAGGTGTTAATATCGTTCAATTGTTTTTGCTGTTTCGTAACCAGTTTTAAAGGTGATAGTTTTCTTTTATTGATTTGATCAGCCTGTTAGAGACCTTTTTCAATATTATTTCAGTTCTCTTACATTTCCTAAAACATTTTATTTAAAGGCTCCTTTCTAAACACTCAAGGACGCCATATAATTGAATGATGCTAAAAAAAAAAAAACAAGGCAAACAACAAACATCTGTTCAGATTAGTGTTTTCTAATTAATTTTAACAGTTAAACAGCTGAGTTTTAAGGCATGTTTTAAAAGTAATTGTGACTAATTGTGAATGACCTATTTTTGTTATTCTATCCTTGTCCATACAACATTGGTGGTTATGCTGTTGTGTTGTGCCAGTATATGTCTGAGCTCTCTGTGCAACTTCAGGTGCTCTGAGTCCTCTGAGTGCGGCGGCAGCGGCGGCGGCAGCAGCAGGTCGTGTGGCTCTGTCTGGACACTCGGGTAGTGGAGTACTCCTGGTTAGCAATCTCAATGATGAGGTCAGTCATTTCTTAAACCTCTGATTCTGTGTAGTTTTCATTACCCTCCAATCTACATAGCCTTTTGTTGCTTTTATGTCATGCCATTGTTCTATGTCCATGATCAGTATAATGTACAATGGATGAAGCAAATGCAGTAAGGATGGTTGGAACTGTATCTGTTTGGTTGGATTCCTCATGGTGAAATTAATCTTTATTACAGTTCAGTTCTAGTTTCACCAGTAGCCTTAAATAACCAAATCATTGTGCCTAAGACCTTCTGATTTACCCAACTGGCTATATTTCAACTAAAGTGTTCATTATGTGATGACACAAGTTCACATATTTTCATGAACTTCTGCTTGCATGTGTCTGCCTGTCATTTGTCTCATCTGAAAGTTAGTTTTCTTCAGAAATTATTCATGGCTTTGCTTAATCCTTAAAATGTGCTGTTTCTAAAAATGAGTCATTTGTCTCTAACTCTCTTTATTTCTCTCTGTCTGTCTCTCTTGCTGTCTGCTTTATAAAATGGGTTAAATGTTTCCATTATCTGCCTGAGTTCATTTCACTTCTGGCCCTTTCTCACTTTGGAAATGGAAAACTTTTATAAACTAAAGTGGTAACGAACAATCTTCACAATTGTGGCACTTTTCTTAGTAATAATCAAGTGTGTCTGGTTGGTTTTCTCTGTTCATGCCATAACTTAATGGTGGTTTTCTAGTCTACACCAGCATGGCAGTTATGGAAAATGTGGCCATATTCTAGTGCACGATGAACAAATGGACAAACTTGCATTCCAAACCTACCTTTTATTTATTTATTTATTTATTTATTTATATATATATATATATATATATATATATATATATATATATTAGTTTTGTTGCATGCTTTATCTCCCCCTCCATGGTGATATTATTATTTGTTGGGTTTTGTTTGGTTTTTATTTCAGTTTATGTATACTACCCTGATGCTGGGTAACTACATTGGCACAATTATTTGCTTGTATATTCTGTAATTGCATAGAGCAACCATTTTCTGACCAAACTCCTGCATTTCCTGTGTACTGACCTGTATTGTATATTTTTTTGTTCCCCACTTTTTTTTTATTCTGCATTTGTCTCTTCTTCTCCCCCTCCTCAATCACCCCCCCCCCCCCCCCCTTATCTCTTTAAATCCTTCCCTCTTCATTCCTATCTGCCTCTCCCAATTCTGCCCTACTTTGACCACACCTCACTGTTCATGCTATATGCTTGAACAAATGTTCCTCGGATGAACTTGTCCCCAAATTAACCGCCTTGACCCATGATCCATGACCACTTCACCATTCTGCGGGAAACCACCCTCCGTTATGGATGATCTGTTCATCTTCGCTCTTCCTCGACTCCTCTCTCTACCTGTCTCACGCTGCTTGCTCTTCTCTCCTTCTAAAGATGGTTACGCCCCAAAGTCTGTTTACCCTCTTCGGTATGTTCTTGTTAGCACTCTACGTTTATTTTTCTTGTTTTTTTTTCCCCCCCATATTTTATTCAGTCTGTTTATTTAATTTATTTAATAACATTTGTTGCCTTTTACTGTTAGTTTTGAGTTCTGGTTTTTTTTCCTCTGTCCTTTTTGAAGTGCTTTTTGATTTTCTTTAAGGCATGCATGTTTCTGCATGTACTGTCATCTCAGAGCTTATATTTAAATGTATTTTATTTGAGGGAACCTCTGAATCTCTTGCTTCTGTTTAAACTGTGATTAGTTTTCTTCATTAGGAAAATGTTCTGTCTCTCTTTATGATGAATCTATCTCTCCACTCTTAAGTTTCACTCTGTTAAAGGCTAACTGTTCCTCCCTCTCCATCCTACTCTTCCTCCTGCTTCTCTCGCTGCTTCTTGCTATAATCCAGGGGTGTATGGTGATGTGCAGCGTGTGAAGATACTCTACAACAAAAAAGATAGTGCACTGATACAGATGGCAGATATGAATCAGGCTCAACTTGGTAAGATTAACTTCTTGATTTTGTCCTCCAGTTACAACTACAGTTAAAATACTGAAAGGAAATTATCACCCCCACCAATACAACTTTCCATAAGTCTGTGGCAGTGCTCTGTACATCATTGATGTTTACAATTCTACATTTGTCAAACAGCTACTGGGTTTAGTTTCTAAGTATAGATGTTGGGTTATTGTAGGCTATTTATTAAAGCATGGTATTCATACGTATATATGTCATATGTGAATACTCTGAGTAGCACCTGGTGAAAATGAAAAGCGCTGTGTACTTGTAAATACTTCGATTCTAATTGTGGAGAATGGCGCCTGTGAAATTAGTGAACATCTGCCAAACTCATTGGCTGCAATCAGTATAGCAGAGAAAGGCCATGTGGCCTGAACATCTGTACATTTTTTGTGCTTGTAGATGCTTTTGTTAAGCCCCCTAATTGTGGTGTATTAGTGTCTTATTTTTCCCCTCTTTGTACATCTCCAGCGATGAGTCACCTTAACGGTCAGAAGATGTATTCAAAAATCATCCGTGTGACCTTGTCCAAGCATCAGACAGTTCAGTTACCCAGGGATGGCTTGGATGATCAGGGCCTCACTAAGGATTTTACCAATTCTCCACTACATCGTTTTAAGAAGCCTGGCTCCAAAAACTTTCAGAACATCTTCCCTCCCTCTGCCACCCTGCATTTGTCAAACATCCCGTGAGTATAGCTCTCTTAGTCACTGTGAGTTTTGAGTTCTGATTTTAGAAATAACTACCCATTGTCCATTTTACAGGCAAGACATAACTGAAGATGACCTCAGAGTACTGTTCACTAACTCCGGAGGCACTGTGAAAGCTTTCAAATTTTTTCAGTAAGTTCAGCTTTTGCATTTAGTAAAAGACAGAGGTCTTTATATAGTGATTTGCTGGGACTTTGAATTTATTTAAGGGTCTTGTTGCTAACCTTTTTTTTTTTTTTTTTTTTTTTTTTTATAAATGCACAGAGATCGCAAAATGGCTCTACTTCAGTTATCTACAGTTGAAGAGTCCATTCAATGCTTGATCGACCTACACAACTACAACATGGGTAACAATCACCATCTGAGGGTCTCATTCTCCAAATCAACAATTTAAAAGAAGCTGCGATGTGCTTGATGTTTTCTAATGTTACCTGTTGACTGTTTTGGTACACTGGGGACCACATTTTGACACTTTTTGTTTTCTTTTCCCAATCATTCCTTGTAAAAATGAGTGGAAATGCTACCAGATTTATCTGGTTGGAATGAAATGAATGCATTTTCCCTGCTCTCAGTCCCCTTTGTATTACCTCCCCCCCAGTGCTTCATTACAGGAGGTTGATTCCTCTTCATCCTGATTAGTTAAAGAAACAAAGAATGTGCCTTACTCAACAAACTATCAAACATTTTCGCATCCAGAAATTTTCATAAAAGCAAGACGTCCACCACTTAGCAACATAGGCTTGTTTGTTGTGAATGTGTTAATGGTTTGAGAAGTCTTTTTTTGTTTTTTGTTCCCTTGTGTGAACTGTACAGTGTGAAATCTTGCCTCTCCAAGCTCCAGTCCATGTGTTTGGGTTTTTTGTTTCGTTTTTTTGGTTAGTTGGTATTTTGACCATTTGTCGTTTTTTGCGTATTTGATCAGCTTGGATTGTGGTTCTTGCTGAAAGATCCAGTGGCGTGTATATAACAGACTATTCTAGTGCTTAACGGTCACTGCAATTTTGAGTGCTAGCTTGTATCCAAGTGATTTCCAAAAGGATAAGATACTGTATACCATGTTTAATTTTTTTTTAGCGTAGTAGGCACTGACCATGTTGGTACATATTGGATTTTTTTTTTTTTTTTGGAACATCCACCAATTTTCTCTGCATGACTAGATAAGTTCAGAGTCTTTGTTTAGAGAGCAGCTGTTGCATGCATTTTAAAGCTAACAAACATGAGCCTGAAGTTTGATGTGAGCAAGTACACAGAATATGGACAACCTGGTGGGACCAAAGTTTGTGCCTTTAGTCTTAATTTCCTGAGCATTCATATTTTTTAGAAAGTTCCCTATTTTTTACCTCCCAGAAGCAAAACTTACAAACATGATGTTTATCTGGTATGGAAAAATGTAACAGTTAGCAAGAGATATAATCCATTTGCTGTCAAAGCTCTATGGTTGTATTTCTTACCTGACTGGACTGTACATTTTTAACATGGTTAAGAAAATCTGTATAGTTTCCTTTTTTTTGTTTTTTATTTTATACATCTTTAAAAACAAAGTGCAGTTTGGATGTCGCACAATTAAAAGATTGTTTTTTTCTAACACCGCTGGGAAGGATTGTCTTGGTTTTGTGTTTGTGGTTGTTTTTTGCTCTTCTATCTCTCCTGTACTCTGCTTTTACTACTGTAGCATGCTCAATAAATACTTCTGTAGCTTTGTGTTCACTCTGTCTCTCTCCCTCTCTCCTGTCTTTCTGTCTCCACTCTGCCTTTACTTTCCTCCGTGAAGGAAATGATGCACCTAAAAACCATATTACTCAACATGTTTGAAGCATTTATTGCTGAATTTGTAAATGGAGTTTAAGACAGGATCATAAGTAATACTCTGTTGGAAGCATGCTGTCCATGACATGTCGCCAACTTGTAGTGTATAATGAAGCAAATGTAAAAGAGAAAAAGCTGATATATGTCATAGGAATGCACATATTAGTTATAGGTAATGGTAAAAGTCAAACTTTATGCTGTGCATGCTGTTCTGAGCATTCAGGCCATCCGCATTTGGACGCCGTAGTCAAGTGCACTGCTCCATGCTGCTTTTATTTCACACACTTAAGAAGAAGCAAAAAAAAAGAAACTTATTTTTAATCTGGCTTTTAGAAGCTATGCAAAAAAAGCCAAAGGTAATCAGGACCCAGGCTTAAAATCAATAGTTCATCTGGACCATGTATTTCGCTCACCAGACATCCACATCCGTGCATGGCATTAAAAGGGTGTGATGTACTTGACTTTACTTGCTATATTTTTCAGAGCAAAATCAAAGATTAAAAACATCCTGATGGAAAAGCTGAGAGTCTGGAGGAGTGCTGATTGTGTACTTGGATTATAGAATGCTCTTTAAGTGGTCAAGGTTGTACTATCACTGATTTTATACACAACAAAAATGCATGATTTTTTTTCTCGTCCTCTCAAGCACTTATACTAAGTTGTGCAATATAAATTTTGTCCAAGTATGTAGAAGAGTATAACAATAGTTATAGTACAATAGTAAGCCAGTACTTGTGCCTATTATTTAGTACAGTATAACAGATTGACACAAACCATGCACCCGTAGCATTTTTAAAAAGGCCAGCTGTGCTCTGATTGCAGGGTGCAGTCTTTATATAATCATTGCATATGTCTCACCTCACCTCTTTTTGCCCTGGGTGCCATGACATCTAATTCAGCTCAGGTTCCATGATAATGGCACTATTGATTTGGACTGTGTTCCTTTTAAAGCAGTCGTCCTCATGTCTCTTTATGCTGAGGCTGCTTCACACTGAGCTCATCCCGCACTCGGCCCAGCGTGGCAGTGTGTTTTGGTATTGTCATGGTGATTGCTGTCACCACAGTGGTATGGTGTGTGGGGGGGGGGCTGAGAAACACGAGTGCGGCTTCTCGCCTTCCCACTTGCCCTGGAGCAAGGCTCGTTGAGTCAGTGGGAATTGGAGGATTGCAGATGAGATTACGCAGGCAAAGTGAGCTTTCCAGAAATGCTCTCCTTGCTACATTGATCGAGCAAAGTATTAACGCGCAGTGTGAGACCATCTCGCTTATGAAAAGAACGACCCTGGGTTGCCATGCTTTTACACAGCTTAATGACTTTGTGCATGACAAGTTGCATCAAGCTTATTGAATACTTCTCTGTTTGCCTGGTCATTTGTTTCTTTTTCATTTTAACTCCCATTTAGGACTCTTAGTGCCGGCATGACAGGAAAGAGTTAGAGCTAAATATGCATGAAGGCCAATTTAATAACACAATGGCGTAAACATATACTGTCTCCAAAATGCAATTAAAGGACCATTTAAAAAATACACTTAATTTACAATTTTTGTAATGAGTCGATTTTCAGTATACAAGCATGGGTCCCTGCTTTTCGTTTCATCATCATGAGCATCTATGCCGTGATCATTGTGACTTATTGTGTCTAACTCCATGCCGAATGGCTTGAATCTCACGTCCACATACATCGAACCTACAATCAGATGGAAGGCTTCCATTTGTCCTTTGCTTTCGGCGCAGATAGAATCTGACTGAATAATCAGAAAGCTTTGTTCTCTCAGTGGGGGTCCTTGCCATTCTCACCTCTCCATCCTATGTAGGATGGGTTCGATGCTGTGCATGCTAATACTGAAAGCAGGCCTCAACAGCTGGCAACAGCAAGTTCATCCTCTTCTCCCTTCCCCTCCTCCATCGGATCGTCCCTTTCTCTCCACCGGAGAGCTAATGGCAGACTTGTCGTGGTCAGGGAAGCAGCTCTGGTTCTGGGCAGAGAGGTCAGAGCTCTAATGAGATGCCCAGGGAGAGAATGACAGGAGTGTGCATGCGTAAATAATCTATTAATTACAGGGAAGGTGCAGGATGAATCGAAAAACCTTTCTCTGTGATATCTTCATCCCTTCTCTGAACCCACACCCCACCCCATCACCACCCATCACACACACACAGAGCGGCTCACCTTCCCTGCACGCTCCTCTGCAGGTTCATGAAGAACCACAGACATGTTTATTCTGAGATTAAAGCAAAATCTTCTAGATTGCTGCATAAAAAGCTAATTTACAATATTAAACTGACTTTTATCTATATGCAAATGACTCTCTTCCTAAACTTATTTAAATAATTTATGTGAAGGTACAAAAGTGAGAAGGGGGTTATTTTTACAGGAGGAGTTAACCTGGTTAGGCTGTGGTGCAAACTATTAGGTTTTTTTTTTCCCCTGCTGAGTTTATTTATTTCAATTATGCTGATAGTTCCCTCATGGGCTGAGCTATGGGACGCAACATGAGGCTTATTGCACTGCTTCTGAGTGAATATTTTGCCTCAGGGCTTTCCCTGAATAATGTCAATATCAGGGCTTGTGTTCATTCCTTAAGTTCCCCTCTAGCCGCTTGTCACATGTTGTGATGTCTCTGACACGGATAATTTCATCTCATGTTGAGGTGTTTGTGCGAGAACGCGGACTTCGAGCAGATGTGACGTTCCGTCTCTTATGCTGCCCAAGGCGTCACTTTCCTATCGTGGGAGAGTCAAAGCCGGGGGAGGGAACGCGGCGTAGAAAGTTAGCCTCTAATAGACGCTAATTGATTGCAGCAGCAGAGTGAAAATGAAGAGAAAATAAGCTTGACTTGTCGTCGGAGAAATGCTGCAGTAAAGGAAAGTTTCACAAGTTTACACAAGTTGCTTTTATTGATTATGTAATTATAATTACATAATTTGAATAGTGATGATAAAAAAAAAAAAATTGCTATAACCGAAAAAGAAAGAGGCCTAATGGCTGCTTTATTGTACCGTTTGTTTCGAATGTTCCCAAAACATAACCTATTCTTAATTTTACAACCCATTCTTTCCTCACAGTTTTCTCTTTTACGGTAGGTCTGCAGGAGCTGGGATTAGTTTACCCATAGAAAGAGTAAAAGAAAAAAAAAATTAAGCAGAACCCACTGCTTATTATTACTTGGGTAATGTGAGCTCCTGTTGATTTCTCACAACACTTAGACTCCTCTACAGTACTCTAACCAGTACAACAGCGAAGTCTGGGAAAGGCCCACTGTGTACGTTCTCAGAGTTTTACTTTTGGTTTAACTTTTCCGTTTTTGTTTCGCTTCGGAGACACGCGTTTCCAGAATGTTAGTGCTGTTCTCTGCAGGTGAAAATGAGCCGCTGTACTTCGGCGCGGTTTTATATAGCCCTTGTGCTCTGATGAGACCACATAAACGAGGATTTTAGCACAACATCGCCTCTGCTGTTCTTGTATCTTACACACCAAACCATAGTGTGTTCTTGCCATCTGCCAGTGTTTAGTCGAGATGCTGGCATACTCTTTGTATTCCTCCATAGTCTCCAATGTAATATGAAACATTAACATGATTTGCATCATTTGGGGGAGGTGGGAGGGGGCATTTTCTCTTGCTGGAAATGATCTCTGTTTTTCTCCTTCCCTCATTTCATCAACCCAATGTATGCACATTGTGTGATGCCCTCTATACATTTCCATAATAAATGCCACCATCATCTTTGACTGTGAAAGCTAGATGCAGAGAAATCAAAAGGTTAGAAGAAGGCACATCTCCAGCACTGGATAATTGGTGATTATGTGCGTGATTTTAACAAAGTGATTGGTTTAATGAGCAGATTATTGGCACAATGAGATACGACCGATGGCCTAGCTCCTCTCCAAGGACTGGGCTGTCGTCGTGAATGACATCAGTGCGTGAGGTGAACTCACCATTAGTGATCTAATCTCCCCCAAGGACACATTACAGAGCAAAAACAGGCTTCATATCCTTCTCCCAGCACACAGTGTGTCCTGATGTGGTGAGGACAAAAAGCTTTAGTCTGAAATGGATTTGCAGATTTGATCAAATATTGGACACACTTTCTTTTTTTTGCCTAAATTGTGATCCAGCAAAACTGTAGCTTTAATTGTGATAAACTACATTCAAAAAGACATTCATTGAATAGACAGTAAAATGCAAACAATAAATAAAGGCCTGTTTCTAATATTTTGTTATTAATTTAGTCATTATATCTATATTCTTTGCATTTCTGTGCTATCTTTTTTCCCACTCATGTCTTTCTTTTTGTGTTACTTTTCTTTACTGTGCTTCTCAATTTTATTTGTGTTTCGAATAAAAAGGTGTGACCAGAAAGAAAAGGGAGTGGTGTGTGTGTGTGTGTGTGTGTGTGTGTGTGTGTGTGTGTGTGTGTGTGTGTGTGTGTGACCACATAACGTGCAATATGAATGAACCTCTGTTTACACCTCCCTATTTTACTTTTTGGATATACTATATTGAGATTTTCAGAATAAATTAACATATTCAGAAGTACATACAAATCACTGATTTTGCACATAAATATAAAGTTGAAAAATTGAAAACATCTTTACCTACAAAGCATTGCAAGTTGTTGCTGAATTATTTATTTATTTAATTGTTTTTATTATTATAAATTTTATTTTATTTATTTATTTATTCATTTATTTAAATTTTTTTTTTTTGCTGATGTAGTGGGAATTACCAGTATTCACATTTTCATCGTTATTAAATTCCCAAACATGCTTCCATAAATCTACACCACGCACAAGAGCATTTATATATATTAAAATATAAAATATATAAAAAATTTTATGTACCTAAATTCATGTTCAAGCGAATAACCATGTTGATGAAACATAAAGGATGTAGATTGATGAAAGTTGGGTAGCTGCAACTAAACCACACAATAATAAAAAATTAAAAAAAAATGAGAGTGAAACAGTAAATAAACAGTCTATTCATCTATTCCCCCCTGCTTGGTTATCCATGTACATTCGCGAATGTGTTTCTATCAACCTTGCAGAATATTTAGGCTATGTTGAAAAAAAAGATAGCTGCCTATAGAAATTGTGATTGTATGATTTTACATTTCATCTATATGTGCAAGCGAACTATTTCTGAAATGGGTCCAGTGCAAATTGGCCTTAATAAACCTCCCAGTCTACATAAAGTGCTTTTAGTATCACATAGATTCTATCATAGAGTACCTCTCATTGCTTCAACTTACTTAACATGTGCAAAGGAATCATTCAGTGGATGCATTTTATTTAGATTAAATATCTACTGTATATATTGAAAGTAAAATGAACACAAAGAAATACAGAGCTCTTTAATTTTAAATCATTCTCTTTGTATGTATAATTATATCATTCTCACGAATGTATAATTGGTATTCTTTAATTAGCTGATTCATTTAGCTGACTCACATGTCTGTTAAAATTAGTGGATATTTAGTGATGGCACATCTGAGAACAGCTTAAGGTCCCTGGGGTGCTTGTCGGCAGAAATAAATACACTAGAGAAGAGTGCATGGTAACAAGGAAATGTCTAACCTGTTAAAGAGCACACAGTGAGATGTGTAGAGTAGACTACAACCGATAGTTCATTAGTGCTGGATCAAATATGAGATGAAATACACAGTAGTGTACCAAATAATCAGTAAAGAAATAAATACAGACGCTTTCTGGATTTAAAACACTACAGAGAGAGAAATAGAACACTTTTAAAGCATTATTTGGTGTGACCAGGTAATACCTTTAAAATGGCATTCGAGTATGTACACCAGGTGTAGTTTTATAATGGGTGGGTAAAATCTTCCAGCACATTTGAAACTTTCAAACAGAGAGATTGAGATATTGCTCAGTAACATTAAGGTTACAATTAAAGGAAGATTAGATGAGAGAAACATCTTTAGTAAAATAAAAATTTTTTTTTACAATTTTAGTTTTTGCACAGAAGTTTATCTTACTCTAAATAACAATAATAACAATAATAATAATAATAATAATAATAATAATAATAATAATAATAATAATAA
>JAAIIK010025695.1:0-15345 GCA_014706435.1 Silurus glanis
ACACACACACACACACACACACACACACACACACACACATATGGATGGATCGTGTATATTGTGTGTATACATATACAAACATATACATACACATATGCACACTAGCAACCTTTTTCCAATTGGATTATAAAATTTGCAAACTAGACATCATATACAATAATGTAGTGGTCATTATGAAAATGGTCCAGTTTTTATTATTCAAATTGTCTTATTTTAATTACAACCACATTTGCTCCAATGAATAGGCCACTGTCTTTTTATTGAGTGGTGGTGTGTCTAATAACATTCATGAATAATTAAATTCTACAGAGTTGGCAAAAATCCAACTTCCTAATTTACAAATTGTAATTAGGGACGATCAGGGAGTGTTTCTGTGGCATGTCCCAGGAGGTCGTATAGTCGCTTTCACTTCTTTTCTGCAAAATCTCATCACCTACATTAAACCCGTTGCTGTTTCTAGGAACAGCACATACACCAAACAAATGTAGATTTACAAGAATTGGTGGCACATTTTAAATGCATGTATGAAAGAATAAAAAAATGCTGCATGAAAAAACCCACAATCTGAATCCTAGTTTGTTTTTGTGTGTATGAGTGTAGGAACTTACCTTAAAGCTGGTGTCTAAGAAGTTGCATAGCCAAGAACTCCAGTCAAAAGGTTTAAACAATGCAGGTAGCTGAATTTTTTAATTTGTGATTGCTCTGACAACCCCCCCCCCCACCCCCCCAACCACCACCACCCAAACCCCGACTTTTTCAATCAACATGGAAAGGAGATGACTTCTGTTCACATTGCCAACAGAAACTCAAATTGATTATTACATAGAAAAGTGGGTCTTCTATTTCGAAACATTTCAGACAGGTTGTCTTTTTGAAACATCGCTAATATTGCATTCTCTCACTAGTATGTCGACTTTCACTTTCACTTGAACGGCATGGCGAAGCGCCACAAAAAAGGTGCACAATGCATTTCAACTTCCATTTTGGCTGTATAATACAAACATCACAGAGAAGCAACCTGGCTCTGTAAAACAAGCTGTTATGCTAAACTTGACTATCAAGTAGCAGAAAAAATAATCTTTCAGCATCTGAGCACTTACATCTGCCCTCTCTCATTCCAGAGCAGATTGCTGGGTATTTCTTATAATCAGCTAACACACAGTAACAGGAACCCGCTTTTGAAAATGAGACGAGACGAGCCAAGAAGGAGGGAAAAAAAAGAAAACAGAAATAGACTGCAGTCTTTTGACTCAGCCCATTAATGTTGAGGTGTTGAAGATGGTGTCTCACTCATCTGTCACTCCAGGCCAGAAGTTCCAAATGTCAGACACAACAATTCTTCAGCAGCTTCGCCTTCTGCTCCACACAGACAGAGGCCAGATATTGTATCGAACGGGGGTGGCTGAGAACAAATACCCAGCATTGAGCTAATGCTTCTGTTCATTACAGCTGTCCTGATGAATGGCTTTATTGGCACTTGGTACCAAAGTTTCAACAGTTCACCTGGGAAACTGCAGTGGCTTTCAGCTTTCAGTCCAGCAAAAGAGAGAGAGAGAGAGAGAGAGAGAGAGAGAGAGAGAGAGAGAGAGAATTTAAACTGTAAAGGGTTTGTTGCTATGGTGACTGAGCAGCAGTAATAAGATGAAGGTCTAAAATGAAATTCAATAAGAGGGAGTTTAAAAGCACAACATATTTAGTTGCGTTTGACTGCACGGTTCAGTATTCTACACATTTCTTTCAGTGAAATAATGCATAGGGAGCATCAAGTGACTGAAACAATGCACAGTGGTAAATTTGCATGCATCAGGAAATTTAGCATTTGCAGACCGAGCAAAAAAAAAAAAAAAACAGAACAGAACAAAAATACAGTTTAAAAAGTCGAAGCATTTCATTTGCTTCTCATTTTCATTTCTGAGGGTAGAATTTGTGGAGAGCAGCTTGTGAGGCGAGCAATCATTTAAATTCAGCTTGCTTTGAGTCTTGGCAGAATTCCAGACTCGGGATAATGGATCCAGACTAAAGGCAGCAGCTAATGAGAAATGTACATGACAAAAACCTTATGGTTCCTCATGTTTAAGAGGCACCCCCTCATGCACCACCAAATGGGCACATCTGTAACTTAAGTGACCTTGATCGGGAGCATCATGTTAGTACACAAGAAGCAGCAGTATATATGGACTTGCAATCTGAGGGCTTTAACAGTCATCCTCTACTCCCAATGGCCTTTCACACTGGAAATACTCATTTTCTTTCACTTGGTGAAGCACTTTTTAATTCAGTCATAAGTTCTCGATAAGCTTCTGGCAGTAGCTCAAGAGATGCTTTGATTTACCCTGTCCTCTCCATTCGGAGAGAGTGTAATTGTGTATATTCTAACAAGCGCAAGATGTGACCTACACAGAAGCGCTCAGCTGGCAGGGAGAGCTGTCCTGAGGTCATGAGCTTCACGCATTATCATAGAAGGTCTGCAACAAAACACCACTGCCACTTAACGCACCAGTGATGATCAGTTACTCTGGCCTCGAGTTCACACCGCCGGCCTGAGATTGATGCCATGTTGATTTTTAATGATGTGCCACAGGACGCAGGCAGAAGCGGAGTGTGGTTGCAGATCCTGCACCGCTTCTGTGCTAAATGTCATCCTAATTATTTCACCGGGCAGCCAATGAGGAAGTAAACATTTACACTAACCCATGGCCCCCAAAGCGTGGACACCCAGTCCCAGACGCCTCCTCTAGTCCCACTGCCATGGTGTTCATATGCCTCATCTAGTGCTTCTGATCTTCCCAGCATTTAATCAAACCAGCCTGGAGTGAGAGCATGCAGCTCATATGTACATTTCCTTTTTTTCACTCCAACAGGAAGCTATGAATCACGTGTGAAAGCCACATTACTTATTACTGATGTGAAAAGAGGGGGAAAAAATGGAAAAAAATGCTATTGACACAGATCTTCATTTCTAATTCTAACTGTAGTATAACAGAGTTTTTCTCTGTTTTTTAATGCTACTATTAGTTTCATTGAACTGGAAAACTTGCATTACAATAAAACTGCATTAGTTAAGCAGGTTACAGAGTACATTTATTCATTTCTAAATATTATTAAATCATAAATGAAGGCTACTTAAATTTTAATATAATACAGTTTGATGAATTACTTTCAGCCCATAGCCCTCAATCAAATTTGATTTTTGGCTCTTCATAGGAAAATGTTTGGGCACCTCTGATTTAGAGCATTATGGATGGGTTATTTTCAATACCTCTTTTGTGTGTTGGCTTTAAAGTTAATGTTTTATGAAATCTTTTAAAAGATCAAGTATTTCAGTAATATTTTCTCGAGTCAGCCTCTTTATGTTTCTCATTGAGTTTGGAGTCTGGATTGAGTGCAAAGCTGAGAAAATGTGCATCTACCCCATGGAAGTTCAACTTTCATTAGAAACCATTAAAGGTGTTGACTGTAATTAAGTAGTAACAAAAATTATTTGTGTAATTGATTTAGCTGGTTAATGTGCACAAATGTTAAAGATGTGAAATAAAAAAAATAAAAAAACGGAATTAAAAAAACAACTTGGAAAAAAACAAAATAAAAATTTCTTACATTTTTTTATGTGTAATACTTGCCACATGAACCTTATGTCATTTGTGTTTCAAATCAATCAAGACATTCTGTATAGAAATGTGCACATTTTTGAGCAACTCAGTGTAGATACAGTATAATAATGCTATAATAAAATAATAAAAATGCAGTATAATAAAGATTTATTCCATTGAGAAATCTTGCCCTGTATTTGTTGCAGATTTGCTGGATAAAATCATTAATCTTTATTAATCTCTGTTAACAATGTGAGGGAAATTCTTACTATAAGGCAAAATAAATACCTTCGTACATGCAGAACGTTTTCTCAAAGTCAAAACCACAGAAACATCCATACAATCAGCATCATTGTGATAAATGCTTTTTTTTTATTCATGGTAATACTGATACATGTGGGATGATTTCAAATCAATTTCATATTTCAATTGTCAAATTCAACACAATACAATACAGCGATCACCTAAATGACCATGTCACTCAGTTTGCAGCAGGACAAATAAATGAAATAACTTTCACAGCCTTTACTTTGTGACAACTCACTGACACATCCTGTTTCTGTGCAGTAACATTTTGTAGTGCTGACATGGAACAGTTGCAGTGGAGCCGCCCAACCCCGGAGCATTGAAGATTTATTGAGATAGAAGTGGTCAGAGTTGACCTTTAGGGTCTAGAATGAATCACAGCTAGTCTTCATATCTAATGATCTGGAACCAGTCAACGGTGACCTTTCTACATTCACAGTATAACCGGTTCTTGGAAGAACAATTACTAATCAAAGCTTAGAAAGGAGCTGTGCTTATTTGAAAATTTGTACATGGTGTAAAAATGAATGCAAGAGGACAACAAAATACATTATAGAAGTTATAAATGTTAATAGATATATCATTTAAAGATTACATAATATGATTCACACATCATATTATGTAATGTTTGTCTGTCTTTATTACAACCGCATGCGTATCTGATCATTTCCTTTTTTTTTAAACGATGTCTCATTTGACCCTCTGTTTTGCTAGAAGACGCAGCATGCAGTGGTGACATGGGCTCCCTGCATCATCATATGAATCGTCTCTCTTAATTCTCATTAGTACAGCCTTTACAGAGAAGAGTGAATGAACTCTACAAGTTGCCCCGCTATTGTTTTGAAATAGCGCAAGTATTTTTTGCCTGTGTGATTATTATTTCTGGATAATTGGCTTCAGAATATAAGGCAATTATTTTTTCAAAACTAATTATTTGTCGCCCCCCTCCCTTACAACAAAGGTCATTTTTCACCCTGCAATTATGTGCTGAAATCAATGCTCTGATGTAGACATTTGGTGATTTTTTTTTTTTCATTCTTCGTCCTCATGTGCTCGCTCTCTCTCTCTCCTGTCTCTTTCCCTTCTTTCATTCAACACACAGGCATGATGGCTTGAGGGAGGCCTCTGTTCGGCACATAGGGCGTTGTCCTGGTAACCATTTGGATGCAGTCGATGATGGGACAGACGCTGAGGCAGAGAGTGCAGCCGGTGCAGCTGTCCAGAACCACAGGCAAATGGGTCTCAGGGTCAAATGTAATGGCCTACCAGAGATACAGGGGAGCACACACACGATTAGATTAGAATCGTTATACCCACAGCATGGGGTGCCACCGAGCAACCAATGGACATTTAACAACACATGCACTTCCATATGTTCAACACAGCCAGACAGAACTACTACCCTTGCTATCCATGATGGGCTAGTGTCAGACCCCAGAATCTTCATCAAGTGCACTTGTTTTGTAAAACACTATATGGGATGATTGACATTTGAAACACCAGTGCCTTTTCAATCATCTGTGGAATACAGTCCTTGCTATAGAGTGATATTTTTGCATTTAATTCTGGGCCGCCTATTTGATCATGACACATTATGCTGATAAACTCCCCCCTTTATTAGATACCATTAATAACATGTAATCCTTCTCAGAGATCCGTTCACCGACAACGAGTGTCACAATGAACAATTACTGCATTGATAAAAGTGGCTCACTACTTCATCAATACCCTTATGATAAATTGTGGGAGACATTTATTTAGCAACAGAAAGCAGGAGAAAGTGGAGACAAATACTTTAATAAAACTGTCACAGCTGTCCCATCCGGTGTTCCTCAATGAGTCAAAGCAGAGATGCTCATATGCATCAGTGGCTTTGCTTAGAAGACAAGGCTGGATAATGAGGTGCTTTTAGGCTCTGGTGAGTGGGCCTGAGAAACTCATCACCCACTTCTTATTGTTTGTTTGTTTCAGCATTGAGCTGAATGTTAAATGTAAAAATTTGAGATTGCTGGAATCAACTCAGTACCGGCTGCGGAAACGCACAAGCAGAAGCAGGGTAATGATCTCTTTCTGCAGCTAGCGGCTATGTAGCTGTGGTGGAAAAAAAAAATGCACGCTCGAGCCAGATAGGGGTGAAAAGGGAAAAGGTTATGGCCAGAGGCTTTGGGCTGTGAGTTTGTGTCGGTACAGTCATTCAAGCGGTGTGTGTTTTTGTGAGAGTGCCTACAACTATGCCTGTGTGTGTGTGCGTGTGTGTGCGTGTGTGGGTGGATGGATGCAAGCACCTGGTATCCAGAGTCGTTGCAGGTCATGTAACACTTTCCACAGTTGATGCACATCTCTTCTTCTATGAGAGCCTGCACTTGCTCCTGGTTGTTCAGCTCCTGGTATGCTCCAATGTGCTTCAGAGCTCGGGCTATCACATCCTGACCACAGAGGACAAATAAGTGCAATTCAGTGCATAAGGCTAAAATAAAACTTTCAGGTTTACACTGTAATGCCTTGTCATTCAAAAGCAATACCAGGAGATCATGGGTTGAGAGGTGTAAATAAACTCTTACTTTAACAGCCGGCACAGGTTTCTTCGGGGTGTTAATTCTTGAGGCACTGGATGGAGGTGTGTTGTCTTTGAGATGTTTTAGGTTCTCTTTGTAGTTCGCTAAGGCCAGCTTTCTCTCCTCAAGATACAGGCCAAAATTTGGCAATTTCTGGGAAGGTGAAGAGTTATTAAAACTCAGATTCAATAACATTAAACATGTTCCAACGGGAAAAAAAAACAGAATGCAAAAAAGATCCATAACAATAAAACATATACAAATCTTTAGTGTTTTGAAAAAAAATGGAAGCTGGTAAACTACTCATCTAAATATAATAGGTTTGTACTAAACATTCTGCATCTTAAAATTTAAATATCTGTCTTTAGTTGACTTTAATCCAGTCATGTGCATTCCCTGGTGGTTACACTTTCATTGGGCTTTAGATACCATGTGAGCCAAAGCATCAATGCTGCTTCCCTCATTAGTGCATCAGAGAAAAACAAACACTGGAAAGAAGTGAACAAAAGCTCAAAGCACACTGGCCTGACTACATTAAAACCCCAGAGCGCCCTTTTTTTCTGAGGAGTTGTGACCGAAAAATCAGTGAGATTCTTTGGTCAATATAATGATTTAAAGGCCTAGCAACCTGACATTACTCATTTCATTGCAGGTAGGGATGAATCTGAAAAGCTGCTCATATACGGCCAAAAAGAGTGCATTTTTAATGCTGAAAAAACAAAACACCATTCATCGAATTACTTCTATTTTATCCACAAACTGTGCAGAAAAAGGGAAAAGGGAAAATGAAGATTATTACCGGTCACGCTAGGTCATTTCCATCTTTTGAAAACCCTGTATCATGCACTTTAATCGTGCACTTGATTTGCAACAACATTCCTCTGCCATTCAGTGTTTTACCGTGTTGAAATGAGAAGGGATTCCCTGCTCATGCAAAGTGATATCTGCAGGCTATTGCACTCAATGATATGCCAAAAAGGTGATCTGCTAAGAAACACTGTAACTATATGCACTTATCATACTCTCTAATACAGGTGTTCATTATCACACAGAGCTGTAGAAGAGAATTATTATCACCTGAGAGACAGAATTGTTTAAAGTAGACACAGCAAAATTGTCCTTTTTATTAAATTGCTAGATATCTAATAGTGCATCGAGGGAGCATCTATTCTCATAGACAAAATAATACATGCATTTGTGAGCAAACATGAGACGAGAGGAAGCACACGAGTAAGATTCAGCTTTATCCTGCATCAGTATATACTCAATGCCTGCAATAGCCCCTTCCAAACCCCCCTCCCCATTTAACCTACAAGACTGATCACAGCACTGCTGCCTCATGCCTAATAAGATCAACAGTAATGGAATCCATGCAAATGTGAAATTAATGCCTTCTCTTTCAATCTGGCTTTTCCCTCATCCAATTCTCTCCTCCCTAACTCCCTCTATAGCCCTTCTTCCCGATCCACTCTCTATCTTGTGCGATTCATGGCGAGGTAATTTGACGTGAGCTTCACCCAGTCACCCCATTATCGTCACACGCAGCTGCTCATCGGCAGGAACCCGAAGCTGAAGAGCAACCGATGGGTTCTGCTGCAGCACTGCATCTTCTAACGTGTGCTTATGTGCAGATATACCTGCTCATCGTGATTCCCCAAGATTAACATATATTCATGAATGTTTTCACATGCCGCTTTCCAGGAAGGAGGCAAGAGGAATTACAGGTTGGCTGGATGGCAGTTTGTCTTCAGCCTGCTGAGGATGGGGGTTGGCCGACGATTCATGAAAATAGCAGGTGTAAGGGGCAAGCAGCTGCGGCAGTAGGACATGGTGTTGTGCTTGTGTAAAAAACACAATCGCATGCATCAGGCCGAGCACTTCGATTTCATTTCATCCTCCCTGGTGGGAGGGCACAGCAGGACAGGCCAACTAGTTGAAACACATATGGTTATGAATACTGTTTGTTTTTTGTTTTTTTCCCCTGCATTTGCAGATGCTTTCGTGTTGAAAAATCTTCTAAAACTATGATCCAAAAAGCCCCATCACCATTAAAGTGAACAAGTATCCTTAAGCCTGAACAAATCTAGAGTTGGCAGAATGAGTTACTACAGCTCCTAATGAGAGCATTATCTGAAGCCGCACAACGGAAATGCCCTTCGTTCTACTTGCAAAAACGTACAAAAGCCGTTTCAGTATCCATATTGTTTCAATATGTAATTTCCAGAAATCCGCAATACATTATACTGCAGTGCTAAAGATGAATCATCCTCACTAAAGGTTTTTTTAGTGTATAAGCTTGTTTAGTATAGAGAAGCTTAGAGAATTGTAACTTGTGGGAGGGCGGGGTAGGGCTTCAGCTTTCTGTTCTTAGCTGACAAAAGTGAAACCCGACAAGGTGCTTTTAGCAGGCATAAAGTAATGTAATGTGATGATTAAATCAAACCAGTTGATTCTGAGTCAGAGGATTGTTAACAGTAGAAACGGTCAAAAAGCAGCTTTACAGAAACCCACATGTAGATGCTAATAATAGAGATATCTTATTGACGTGTTTTTGTTTGTAGAGCAACAAATCCAAATTTTCTACATCTTCATATGCACTAGTTGGTCACATACTGTATTACATAATATACACATAGCCCTATCCTGTGTGAGGATGCTGTACCAGAAATAACGAAACTGCATTAAAAAAAAGTTAATCGAATATAGTTTGCTTGTTACTTCTCTAAAAGCTCTTTGTCATTCGAGCAAAATATCCAGTTATGAGGCCAAGAAAGAAATTTCTAAACAACCGTGAAGCATAATAATTGGGTGAGACTATAACAGAGCTCAATTAATTAATGATAAAACTTACATTTTTACTGTTCAGCCTTAATTAATTCTACCAGACAGCACAAATTCTGAATTCGCCCACAATTTAGTTCTTTCTTTGTCTTCACCTGTCCTCTGCCTGCAACCATTACGGGACATGAAAAAGTATATTAAGCTCAAAGGCCAATCAGAAGAAACTACAGTGAGAGAGGGAGGGAGGGAGAGAGAGAGAGAGAGAGAGAGAGAGAGAGACAGAGAGAGACAGAGAGAGACAGAGAGAGACAGAGAGAGAGAGGGAGAGATCATGAAGAAAGAGAAAGACAGAAGGAGAGGGGAGGAATTCCCAGTGAGACATCAGACTCTTCAAACTCAGTAGTAGGCATGGCACAAAGTCGGAAGACACTCACTTTGGCTCATTAAGACACAGCAGCCTCTCCCTGCTTTTCTGATGTTCTGCATGATAGCCCCTATTTGTTGTGTAATAATTCAGCAGCCTCTGTTTAAAAGTTGCCTAGGTCGGTGAGCTGTGTCTGCTTTAATGAAAGGTACTGGGTGGTATGGAATACCCTGTCTGCCAAGCCCATGCCTTCAGCTACCATGCAGACTCCTAATTGGATGCCATGTTTCCTCAACACGCACATGCATAGACAAACCACGCACACACACTCACTCTCACACTCTTTCTTACACAGATACACACACACACAAACCGTCAGCAGTTTGAATTGTCTTTTGTGTTTTTTCTTTGCTCTGTCCTCCTCCCAAAGCAAACTTGTAAATCTAGGGTGTGAGGTAGAGAAGACAACAAATAACCCTTTGGGTGCATCTGTGATAATAAATGAGAGAGGTTTGCTGCTTGACATGAATAACTGTCAGTGCAGAGCACCATTTAGCAGACAGGAAATTAGTAACGGTAGAGAAGTGGGGCAACCTGTTTCACCTCTCAAATTCCCTGCTATATACAAACCCACTATTAAATTACAATTTCATTCAGCAGTATCTTCAGAATCTCCCCCCAAATTGCCCTAACAGTTATCCCTACACATAAATGGAAAATAGTCAACTTTTATATGACAAACAAAACGTTTTTTTTTCTATAGTATAGGATGCAATGCACTATTAGTTCTCCTCTATATAGGGTAACTTACTAACTGTTGAGGGTTCCCATCAAGCTGAAAAACCAGCAGCATTGTCTCTGGGGCCTAATATGTGCAGACAAATCCTGTTCAGCAGGCCCACACCGATGACAATAACTGTACATCTTCACTGCGGCCAGGCTAATAAGACAGAGGCTTGCTGACTCCTCTAACATCTCATATGCACTTAAGCAATTCTCTAAACAGTTTTCTACATTCTTACCTCGCCTACTCACAGCATCACACCCTAACGATTCCATATATCACATAAAATAATCTTAATTGGGATTATGGTTTAAAAGGTGGGACCTTTGAATTTGGGGTTTGAAAGTTTGCCACAGTTTCACAGCCTATTGCAATATAGCAAATGTGGGTCCTTGCAGGTAAAGCTATGGCCGTATTCAAACAAGGAAAGTTCTCCATATTCAGAGCCATAGGTGTTTACACAGAATTTCTAATCAGCAGTTTTTATTAAAATACCTGTGTGCAGTTCACATGATCGCTTTTTTTTATCCTCCTTGTTTTCTTATAAACTGGGGCACGGTGTCACTGTGTGTGTGTGTGTGTTCTGACCTAAAGAAAATGTGAACTCTTTTGCTATTGTTTCAGTTCACTTAAAATAAGTGCAGTTAATAATTTTAGTGCGATAAATAATATCTTCTTCTTCTTCTTCTTTCGGCTGCTCCCATTAGGGGTCGCCACAGCGGCTCATCCGTCTCCATACCACCCTGTCCTCTACATCTGCCTCAGTGCGATAAATAATATGCGTATAAAATTATCTTGTAGTAAGGTATTCTCACCTCTGAGCCCCTGTCAAAATTATCTTTTTTTGGCCTTCCCAGGGGTTTCAATTATTTCATAACACCATATTTATATATTTAATAGTGCCCTTCAAATTACATTTTTTTTTTTCATTTGTATTTGCAGTCCAAAAGAAGTACGTCACTGTGAAATACTGTGCTTAACACACACTGTCAGACAGTGGCACTTGACAGACTGCTCCCTGCAAAAGATGATAATGTGCAACTTATTTAATCTCAAGGCCAGAAATGAACATAAGAGAGACACAACTTTCGTTTTTGGTTAAACTCTTCCTGTGTAAGCAAATAATGTACAATTTGCAAAGCATCTGGGGTAAACCTGTAGTTCATTCTAATGTCTTAATACAGCTAAAATGTGTGACTTTTTAGTGTTTACATAACATAAGGGCACATTGAATGTTTTATTGACTGTAAAAATAATGTAAATCACATGCTACGGCCTTTACAATCACCAGACCCCAAACCAGTTGAACACCTGTGACAGTCATCACAATAATCATCACTGTCATTATTGTTATCATCATCATCATCAAAACATCAGTTGTGGGAATATCTTATGGAAGGTCTTTCATTTCTCCATTACAGTTTCAGACCTTAATACTTAATACACGCACTGATTACTTTAGTAGGACACTTATTACAGTAATACCAATTAGAAACTGCATTTCCCTCAAAAAAGTTTAAATTCTTCAACGGATTTCTCAAGATGTTGGAGACATTCTTTTACATTTATGGTTCGTGTTGACATTGAGCAGAATTCAAGATTCATCAGGCTACTCTTCCGCTGTCCAGTTTTGGTGAACAGAAATGGCAAAAGTACACACATCCTTCACTCAAGTAGAAGAACAGGTACTTATGTTTTAAAAGACTGGTAAATGTTGAAGTACTTGACTACACATTTTCACTCAAGTATAGGCTCTGACTTGTACATAAGTAGAAAGTAGCCATTGCTACTACAGTGCCTTGCGAAAGTATTCGGCCCCCTTGAACTTTGCGACCTTTTGCCACATTTCAGGCTTCAAACATAAAGATATAAAACTGTAATTTTTTGTGAAGAATCAACAACAAGTGGGACACAATCATGAAGTGGAACGAAATTTATTGGATATTTCAAACTTTTTTAACAAATAAAAAACTGAAAAATTGGGCGTGCAAAATTATTCAGCCCCCTTAAGTTAATACTTTGTAGCGCCACCTTTTGCTGCGATTACAGCTGTAAGTCGCTTGGGGTATGTCTCTATCAGTTTTGCACATCGAGAGACTGAAATCTTTGCCCATTCCTCCTTGCAAAACAGCTCGAGCTCAGTGAGGTTGGATGGAGAGCATTTGTGAACAGCAGTTTTCAGTTCTTTCCACAGATTCTCGATTGGATTCAGGTCTGGACTTTGACTTGGCCATTCTAACACCTGGATATGTTTATTTGTGAACCATTCCATTGTAGATTTTGCTTTATGTTTTGGATCATTGTCTTGTTGGAAGACAAATCTCCGTCCCAGTCTCAGGTCTTTTGCAGACTCCATCAGGTTTTCTTCCAGAATGGTCCTGTATTTGGCTCCATCCATCTTCCCATCAATTTTAACCATCTTCCCTGTCCCTGCTGAAGAAAAGCAGGCCCAAACCATGATGCTGCCACCACCATGTTTGACAGTGGGGATGGTGTGTTCAGGGTGATGAGCTGTGTTGCTTTTACGCCAAAAAGTTCGATTTTGGTTTCATCTGACCAGAGCACCTTCTTCCACATGTTTGGTGTGTCTCCCAGGTGGCTTGTGGCAAACTTTAAACGACACTTTTTATGGATATCTTTAAGTAATGGCTTTCTTCTTGCCACTCTTCCATAAAGGCCAGATTTGTGCAGTATACGACTGATTGTTGTCCTATGGACAGAGTCTCCCACCTCAGCTGTAGATCTCTGCAGTTCATCCAGAGTGATCATGGGCCTCTTGGCTGCATCTCTGATCAGTCTTCTCCTTGTATGAGCTGAAAGTTTAGAGGGACGGTGTCACAAGGAGCAGCTGAGGCTCATCTCCATGTCCCATTGCACCACCCATATAAACCCCACGCTCACCTACACAGACGGTCGGTTATTGTATGTACGTGTGTGTAGTCTCGTGTTTGTCTGTGCAGGTTCCCGGTGGCTCGCTGCTCCGCGTATGCTTCCCCCGCTACGCACCTTCTCCTTCCGGATTCCTTGTTCTCTCCACGGCGGCGTGTGCGTTTCCCAGCGCGCCTCGGACTCCTGACGTTTCTCCGTCTCTGCCTCCGCGCCGCACCCCGCACCGTGGATGTTATTGTGATTATTATTTGTATTACGAACTGCCGTTTGCCGGATTATCCCGCTCTGCGGGTGCTTTATGTTGGCTCTGCCTGTTTGTTAAATAAAGACGGCAGCTTCTATTTCTGCCTCCGCCTCCATATGCGCCGCGTGACAGACGGCCAGGTCTTGGTAGATTTGCAGTGGTCTGATACTCCTTCCATTTCAATATTATCGCTTGCACAGTGCTCCTTGGGATGTTTAAAGCTTGGGAAATCTTTTTGTATCCAAATCCGGCTTTAAACTTCTCCACAACAGTATCTCGGACCTGCCTGGTGTGTTCCTTGTTCTTCATGATGCTCTCTGCGCTTTAAACGGACCTCTGAGACTATCACAGTGCAGGTGCATTTATACGGAGACTTGATTACACACAGTTGGATTCTATTTATCATCATTAGTCATTTAGGTCAACATTGGATCATCCTCACTGAACTTCTGGAGAGAGTTTGCTGCACTGAAAGTAAAGGGGCTGAATAATTTTGCACGCCCAATTTTTCAGTTTTTTATTTGTTAAAAAAGTTTGAGATATCCAATAAATTTCGTTCCACTTCATGATTGTGTCCCACTTGTTGTTGATTCTTCACAAAAAAATTACAGTTTTATATCTTTATGTTTGAAGCCTGAAATGTGGCAAAAGGTCGCAAGGTTCAAGGGGGCCGAATACTTTCGCAAGGCACTGTACCTGTTTTAGTGTCACACTGGCAACCGGACCTCACGTAATTTATGTATCCAGTCTGAACAACCACCAAATAGAACACAAGCAGAGAAAAGATGATGATCAGGAATGTGTCTGTTTTTAGGCACATTTACATCACTGACTCCCTCTGTCTCATCCACGTTAGTTATACTTCATGTTGCCTTCTGCCCTGCTTGTTGTTAGCTTCGTAAACTAGCCTACATCTGTGGTGTGTGAGAGCCAGGAAATGATACACCAGTGGTAGATTGAAAAAGCCACAACAAGAAATATGCAATAAGCAATGGTAGGTTGATGAGCTGAAAACAGCGCAATGAGAAGAAAAAATATGGATCATGTCACCAAACAGATTAGCACTAAAGTAACGAGTCTGGTTTAAAAATGTAAGTAGTAGAAAGTACAGATGTTTGTGTTAAAAATGTCATGAGTGAAAGTAAAGATAAATAGTGAAGTAAAATACTGATACCAGAAAAATCTACTTGAATACAATAATAAAGTATTTGTTTATAAGTATTAATTCCCATCTCTGTTGTTGAGTCTGTGTCCACCGCAGCCTGAATAGGTCTTCTGCTTTTGTAGCCCATCCGCCTCAAGGTTTGACAAGGTTTGCAATCTGAAATGCTTTCTGCTTATCACAACTGTACCGAGAGTTTATCTGAGTTACTGTAGCCTTTCTGTCAATCAAAACAAGTCTCTGCTGACCTCTCTCATCAACAAGCTGTTTCCATCAACAGAACTGATGCTCACTGGATGGTTTTTTTTCTTTATTGCACCATTCTGGAGTCAAACTCTAGAGACTGGTGTGTGAAAATCACAGGGCATAAGCAGTTATAGAAATACTCAAACCAGCAATCATGCAATGGCCAAAATCAAGATCATATTTTTCCCGTTTTGATGGCTAATGTGACCATTACATTAATCAATCAACATTTTACTTGAATCTGCATGTTTTTATGTTCACCATTGGTTGATTGGAAATTGTACACATGAGAAGGCATGGAGTTGTTCCTGATAAACTTTACCTTGGTGAGTGAACATATACATAACTTTTTACACACTATCATAGTCACTCTCTCTCACACACACACACACACACACACACACACACACACACACACACACAC
>JAAIIK010025700.1:0-47519 GCA_014706435.1 Silurus glanis
CACACACACACACACACACACACACACACACACACACACACACACACTCGCTCACACCTAAGGACATTTTAAACCAGCCAGTCCACCTGCTGCCATGTTTTTGGGAAGTGTATGGTGTAACACACTGGCAGGACCCAGAAAACATAATCAAACCCAGGAGCCTGGAGCTAAAAATGGGAAAAATCATATCTACTGCACCTCAGTGCCTTCCAACTGTAATATTTTTTTAAATGAATTCTGAGTTATATTGCATAATAATCTTGATTCTTTCTCATTATTTTAAGACATTGCACCATTTACACTCTTAATATCACCCAAATGAGGATGGGTTCCCCTTTTGAGACTTGTTCCTGTCTAGGTTTCTTCCTCCTAACATCTAATGGAGATTTTCCTCGACACAGTCGCCCCAGGCTCGTGCTCATCAGGGATAAACACACATCATTTCCTTTAAGTTCTGTAAAGCTGATTTGAGACAATGTCCTTTGTGAAAGATGCTATAGAAATAAACTTGATCTTGAATTAAACACTGAATGTTATAAAACTTCCAGAATGATCCATTGGCATGTCCAAGATCACATGGCTTAGCATTCTCTCTCTGTGCACATCAAACATCAGAATCAAGAGATCTGCGACTGTGAATGTGCATTCAATGGTTTCAGCAGGGCTAGTTTGAGTATTTTATAAACTGTTTTTCTCTTAGGACAATATTCTCTAGAGTTTACACAAAATGTTGAGAAAACAAAATCCATCTTGTGAATGGAGGGTCTGCAAATTCAAACACCTTGAGTGAGCTCAGAAGAGAACACTCGGACTGGTTTGAGCTGACAATACATCTGTGGTAGCTCAATTAGGCACTCTTTATAACCTGTCATGAGCAGATAAAGCATCTCACCTAAAACACACCAAACCCTGGAGATCATTTAGGACTAGAAATAGGTTCAGTGATTGTTTTTCTAATTTCTCTACTGTACAGTTTTTGAATTGTGTGCCCATGATATCCTCAGATTGCTCCTCTTGGCTGACAGAAAATGAATGCAATATTTTTTTGTTTGTTTATCACACCGTTCTGTATAAACTCTAAAGACTGTTGTGTGGAAAATTCCCTGATCAGCAGATTCCAAAATAATCAAACCAGCTCACGTGGTCCCATCATCGATGTCACAAATGAATTCACAAAGATGACACTTTTTCCGTTATTATGATATTTATTATATAATTTGTTGTGAACTTGACCTATAACTGCATGATTTCTTTTTAATGCTGCATTGCATTGCTGACATACGATTGTCTGAAGAAATGATGCGACAGCACGAATCATCAGGTCATCAATCATCAACATGTTCCTAATAAACTGAAAAGTGACTGTTGCTCTGGATGGTATTTGGTTGGTATTTGCCACACACTAAAAGTAGTCAGTGGACAAGCTGAAAAGTTATTTAATGAAATCTGGGAAGTTCACCTGGAGGTTCATCCCTGAAGATAAGGAATGATAAAATAAAATAAAATCTTGACCACCATTAGGAAAAAACATTCAATTTAAGTTAATTAGACATATGACACATTCATATAGATCCATCCGCCTGAAAAAATAGAGCTGTAATTGATTTAATCCAATCAGTCAAGGAGATTACTGACAAAAACCTAATGACTGAGATGAGATGTGCACATAGTTGCACAAATGATGAGAAAATAAAACCCTATGCCCCATAATTTATACATCATAATTGTAGTTCCATCAGAAAAAAAAAAAAATTAGTCATAATTAAATGAATCCTGGTTTGTAATTAGTTCTCATTACCAGTTAATTAAATAATGCATAAATAAAGGGGTTTATAGTGAGCTTACCTGATGCTCCTTTCGATATAAATGTCCTGTTGGAAAGCAAACCCAGGTAAAGCAGTGTATAGGACTCGCCCTGCTGCGGGTTTCATTGGCTTCGGTGCCGCTCGCGCTGTTTGAGAGGCGCGCGCGCGCGTCCCCGCGTCCACCTCCCCTTCAGGTTGCCCGCTTTGAGCGCGAGGCTGGGGGGCGGAGTCTGCAGATACAGTACATAAAAAAACAACAACATGCAATAAATAATACATAGAAATATAAAATGCAAATATAAATAGATGAATGAATCTATATAAAAAACTAATCAGACAAAGTCTATACAGCATTTATATCTTTAGGCTAATGTATTATTAATATTATTATTATTATTATTATTATTTATGCATCCTAAATAATATAATCAATAAAGTACTCCAACCACCTCCATTTGTGAGTCCATTTCACATCCCATTGCAACACACCCTTTTCCATGAGTCATCCATCACAGCTTATGACAGAAGAAGTACATTTTAGTCATTCACTCAACCCTGCTACTTTAAAACATTAACCCTTATGAAATATGTGGAAAATTGCACGCTGACAGGAAGTTGCATTATCCAATTTTCCCAAGAGTTCATGGGAAGAAGAAATGAAAAACTATTCTTTTTCTTTCTCTCTTGCTTCACATGCATATAAACTCCAGTAAACATGTGAACCCTTCTTCTCTGTCTGATCCATTGTGCTCTACTTCTTCAATGGAGATTTTATCAACTGGAAACAACTCGCCCACTGCTGAGGACAGATCAACATGGACAAGATTCAAGGTTATTATGGTGGATGGTGGCACTTAAAGCTATGAAAATGGATTTGGACTGCAGTTATTATAAACAGATTTAGCTGTGATACCGACTAAGTAAAAAAAAAAAAAATCTACCTTTAAAGTAAATGATTAGTCTAAAATTTAAAAAGTAGAAATGTATTAACATTATGTCTAAAAGTCATAAAGGCATTAGCATGGATGCTAGATAAGCATTATTTTTTATATTTGATAATTCTATAAAAAAAAAAAAAAAAAAACTAAAAAATGTCAGCAATCAGCAAACTGAAATGCTAAGATGTTAATAGAAAAAAGTCGGTTCATAAAAAATATTTAATACTATCCCAGTTGTAAACACATCCATGAATACTTTTTCCCCAACCAAGGCTTATGTGAAAGAAACAAGTCTAATTTCCATCACATTTAAGCCAGAATATTTGGTTTGGTTTGTCATAATAACCCTGGATATAACCACATTTGCTTTAGACCAGCAAATCTTTGTAAGTGAAGTGCAGTGAAAAAGACATTTTATTGATTTGTGCACTGAAAAAAAAAAGTGACTAGAAAAAAAAAGAGAAGCGATTCTTTAACGTCTCTAAAGAGAATAAAAGCCTTTTAAACCGGGGAAAATATCCTATGTATCATCCACAGAGTAATCTGTTTGACAGGTTTGTCTGATTAGTTAATCTGCTTGATGACTGAAAACTCTCTCAGTGCCCATTGACCAGTTTTACATTCCCCTCATACACACAGGGTATTTAAATAGACCAACCCCATGGTGGTTACGCCAAACTCGAAATGTTGTCTCTTATCATTACATTAAAAGCCCTCGGAAAACATTTAATTAGTCGCAGCTGGAGTGTGAACTTTTCTGCTCAGTATGCAGAGCACACGCTTTCTCTTTTTTGATCAATTGAGCGTTTGCATTTTGATGGATGCAATGGCATTGTTAACTTTCTAGCTTATGTAAGAATGAGCCTGCTCAATAGAAAGTTTATCTCGTTTTCCTTTGCCTTTCAATAGTCAGAGAAAAAGAAAACTTTGCCTGTAGGCTGAGAATCCGCCGGTTCAGCGAGGTTAATCAGTGTTTACTACTGAAAAATGACACGGGACAAAAGAGCCTACGTGCTGGTTCTTCCGAACGTTTGTTATGGTGAAAGCTCATGTTTAATTTATACAGAATGAAGTATTTGCATTAAGTTGTTGTGTTATCGTATAATCACTTGTGAATAATTCATGAATTTTGGTTGAATCATTTAGATGAATAAACTAGTTTGCTTCTTTGACAGCTGCCTGAGTGCCATGGAATCTGAATACTCTGGTAACACGAGGCTTGTTTTCTATGATATAATGTACAAGCCAACAAACAACCACCTAATACTATATTATCGGCTCTACCGTTTTTCAGGTCTCAAAGCAGCTTTACAGAAATCAACAGTCAAGGTGAACGGTGTGTATTTATCCCTGATGAGCAGCCGTGGCGACTGTGACATGGAAAAACTCTCTTAGATGTTATGAGGTAGAAACCTTGAGAGGAACCAGACTCAAAAGGGGAACCCATCCTCATTTGGGTGGCATCAAGAGTTTGATCATAATAAATGAATATAAAGTCATTAATGTCCGGAAAGTTCACTAGACTCAATACCAGAATCCACTTTAAAGTTGGGACACAGTGATCCTGCTAGTCCAAATGGGCCACTTGAAGAACATGCACAATAAATGTCCAGGCTATGTATTTTGTTCATTTATTTGGTTGGAGTATTCCAGTCAACTATTTGAGAAAATATTTTGTGAAAAATATTATGTGAAAGTCTGGTTGTAGAACTATGATGGAAGTAAAGGATTACTTTTTTACATATTTATGTCCTGCTACTTGAGCCTTGCATCAGTATTTGAATTTGTATGTCTTTAGAACAAATTATTTGTTGATTCCAAATAATGTATTCCCATTTAATTACATTTCTAATGTACAGTTACAATATTACACTGTGATGAATAAACCAAAAATTCTAGCCCCTAATGTTGTAATAAATATGTTTGCCTAGCTCTGCATAGAAATATTTACTATCTAGCTAACATAGCTAATTCTTACGATGAATAAAACTGAGGTTGTACACTTGGACCATGATGACTACTGCTAAATTATTGATTGACAAGTGAAATTTGAATTTTGTTAGTCAGCTGAATAGCTATACGTCATAGCTGTGTATATGTCTATATCGTAAATCACACTCGCAATATTAAACAATATTAAAACGAAAACTTTTAAAAATGTTTCATATTAGATTAGAGCTCGCTGGTAGACTTTTGTATGTTATGTAATTGATAATCTGTACAAACATGATGCAAAGTAGTGCATGATGAAAATATAGTGAAAATGTTGTAGAAGTGATCGTTTGAAAATATCAATACTTGCAGAGATTTATAGAAATAAAGTTTTGCATATTGATATTTATGTTTCCTACCTTGTTAAATCATTGTTGATAATTATTGTGAGAAATCACTAACATGTGAGGTCTTCACATACATGAATAATAACATATAATTAGAGGTAAATTGAGCAAATTTGTTATTTCAGAAGTGTGTATCAAACTTGTAGCCCTTTGCATCAATCGGTACCCAAGAAGTAGCTCTCGGTTTCAAAAAGGTTGGTGACCCCTGCTGTGTATCTTGTTTTTGTAACAGTAGATTTGTACACAGTCTACTTGTATTGTAACTTTCCGTAGTGAAGCAGTATGGACGAGGATTTCGCTTACAGCTTTTCCTGGAAAAACTTGCCTGTTAGAAACAGCTATGTGGTCAATTAAAGTTAAATGTAACAAAGTGGATATCATTTAAATAGTCTGCGTTCTTATAAGAGGCACCGCTAGACCTTTAAAGATTATATGGGTTGGGTTTCGTTTGGTAGGGTGGAAACCTAAAATGGGTTCTGCCCTTTAGTTGCATGTGCTCGTTTGTTCATTAACGAGTTCTTCTCTGCACTGTTTTTTTATTCATCTCGTTTCAATATTAAATTTTTTACGAACGTGCTTGGTTTTTAAATTTGCCAATGCTTTACTCGGAATGCGTAATTGGTCCCGAATGAGCAGACGATCCTGAACCGTATAAAAAAGTCCAAGTTTCACTTGGAGAAAAATGTCAGAGGACACTAAAATACAGTATAAAATAATGCATGGTGAGTCACCCTGACAATTTTGTTATAGTAATTCACAACTGTTGTTGTGTGAAGGGTTTTGGGGTGGAACTGACGTGAGATTTTTACTCGTATGTCATGCACCGGCTCAGACAAGTCAAACATCAACAGGCCCCAAGCTTTTAGCCATGAATTAAGTCTGATTCCATGATGACAGGCGGTCGATTCGGGGAGAGGAAGAATAAGAGAATCAATATGCTCTATAAGGAAAAACAGATTTAGATGTAATGGTGTTTTAGTGTCTTTCTTGCTAAACATATTTATGTTATATAATTACACTAAATTATTTGCTCTCTGGTTTAGCAAACCACGTCATGGATTAAGATCTTGACATGACGAAAGTGAATGCTTGTGCACTTTGGTGAACCGCAGGGTGATGCCATTGGGAACATGCTCCCGAAAAGGCGTTCCAATGGGAATAGGTCTGAGGGTGAAAAACAGACAAAGAGCAATCCTCAAAAAACCTCTAAGGAATTGACAAAAATGACAAGTCTAGTCCTAGGATTAGACGGGGAAGCTACCAAAATCAGTATCATCCTTATACATCAAAATTGTTGTCTTTATTTAGAAATGCAACACACCAATATTACAATATAAATTGGATAAACAGAGATAAAGGTCATTTATTTCCAGTTTGCAAATATTTTTTCTTTTCTTTTCTTTTTTTTTCCCCAAAGCAGATGTTTGTAGTTGGAATTTGAGCACGGTTATGAGATATTCTAAAGTACTTCAAAAAGATGAAAATCAGCAAAAACACAACAGTTTGAGAAATTACCAAAGACTAAATGTAATCCACCTAATTCACACACAGTTCTGCTCTCGTTCCACTTCTCCACTTTTCTAAACTAACCGATTATTCCATTATTAGCTTCTGATTCTGTGGAATGACTTTTAATCTCGTTTTGTTTTGATTTGAGATCGCTTTGAATGTTTTAGTGTAATATTAAAGTCAGGGGGGGATGAGAGATTTAACTTTCTGCTGCTCTAAAGACAAATCGATTCATAGACTTTAAAGGAACATTGATTTTTTATTTTTTTTTGTTCTCACTCTGATTCCCTGATAGTGATATAGGGCAGCTGGGTAGCAGAATATGGTAGCGATGATATCTTAAAGATTTCAGTAGCCACAGTGACAGTCACGACACACTGATGCATGCAGCACAATTGCATAGAATTCAGCATCATTATTTATGTAACCTGTGACTCTAGTAACTAAAGATTCCATGCATGGTATGAACCTACGTGGATTACTCGCATATCAAACATTCCTGGCAACTCTGCTTTCGGTCATGTTGTGCAGTCTCTATAATATAAAGGCATTTACATGCTCACAAGGGTTTACTGTATATAGTTCTATATATCTCTACTATTGTCAGGGAGCACCCTGCGCCGTCACCAGCACAAGCACCACCAGCGCGTAGCAGCTCGCCTGATTACTAACACGGCGCACCCTCATCAGCTGCTCTGCATATATACGGCTCGTATGCTCACAGGCGGCGTCCGTTATTGTTTTGTGCTATTCACGCTGTCAGTATCTCGTTTCTCTGCTCCTGCCAAGACCGTGTTCTTGCATGCGCGTGCCCGCGCACTTACTGACTCTGCAGCGCTTTCATAGGACTACACAGCTCTATTCCAGTGTGTGTTTTTCTCCCTGCTCTTTATTTTTGGAATTAAAGACTTTGTGTGTATGCACTTTGGCTTCCGCCTCGTTCGCCTAACAGAATAACGGACCGAAACAAAACCAGAGAAAGGAGCTGCCTCCCATCTCCCCGGCCGTCTTCCAGGGGTTCATGAATGAGGTGCTCCGCTCCTTCCTCCAGAGGTTCGTGCTCGTCTACATCGACGATATCCTCATCTACTCGCGGAACCCGGAGGAACACCTCGACCATGTGAGACAGGTTCTCGGAGCTCTCCGGGCACACCACCTCTACCTGAACCTCTCGAAGTGCGAGTTCCACCGAACTCAGACCCGGTTCCTCGGCTACATCATCAGGGCCCAGGGGATACGGATGGACGACGGGAAGGTAGGAGCCGTGAGGGACTGGCCTGCGCCAACAACCATTAAGGAGCTCCAGCGCTTGCTCGGCTTCGCGAACTTCTACTGCCGGTTTATCCAGGGCTACAGCCAGGTCACCGCTCCCCTCACCTCGCTCCTCAGGGGGAAGGCGCGCACCCTGAAGTGGACTCAGGAGGCTCAGGAGGCGTTCAGTAAGCTCCGCAAGTGGTTCTGCCATGCCCCCGTCTTGCGCCACCCAGATCCCGGAAAGCCCTTTGTTGTCGAGGTCGACGCCTCCTCGACCGGCGTAGGGGCAACCCTCTCCCAATGGTCGGGTTCCCCTCCCAAGCTCCACCCGTGCGCCTACTATTCCCACAAGCTCACCCAGGCAGAGCGGAATTACGACATCGGCAACCGGGAGCTTCTGGCTATCAAACTCGCCCTGGAGGAGTGGAGGCATTGGTTAGAGGGTGCAGAACATCCATTTTCGGTCATCACCGACCATAAGAACCTCCAGTACCTACGGGAGGCGCGGAGGCTGAACCCCCGACATGGGCGTGGGGCCTTGTTCTTCACCCGGTTCCGATTCCATGTCACCTACCGGGCCGGGGCCCAAAATTGCAAAGCGGACGCTCTCTCCCGTATGTTCGGGCCCGAAGAACCCTGCGACCCTGAGCCCATCCTCCCGCCCTCGGTCATAGTGGGGCCCATCGTCTGGGAACTGGACGAGGAGATCCGCTCGGCTGCGCACCAGGAGGTCGCCCCCGAGGGGGTCCCGGAAGGACGTGTGTTCGTCCCCACCTCGTGTCGGCGCGGGCTGATCCAATCGGTCCACGAGGGGCTAGGGACGGGTCACCCAGGCGAGAAACGCACCCTCCAGCTGGTCCAGGGGCGGTACTGGTGGCCACGTATGACGAGGAACATCACCCGCTTTGTCCAGGGATGCTCCTCCTGCGCCATGTCCAAGGTTCCTCGTCACCTGCCCGTGGGTAAGCTCGTGCCACTCCCGGTCCCACAACGCTCTTGGTCCCACCTGGGCATTGATTTCGTCACCGACCTACCCCGATCGGAGGGGAATACATGCATCCTCGTCGTGGTAGACCGGTTCTCCAAGGGCTGCCGGTTCATCCCCCTGAAGGGCCTGCCCACTGCCTTGGAAACAGCTGAAGCGCTCTTCCACCAGGTCTTCCGCACTTTCGGCCTCCCGGAGGAGATCGTCTCGGACAGGGGGCCGCAATTCACCTCCCGGGTCTGGAAGGCTTTCTTTCGGTTGTTCAGTGTGTCAGTAAACCTCTCCTCCGGATATCATCCCCAGTCGAACGGACAAGCCGAGAGGAAGATCCAGGAGCTAAGCAGGTACCTGAGGGTCTACTGCAGCCGGGACCAGGAGAGCTGGTGTTGCTTCCTACCCTGGGCGGAGTACGCTCAGAACTCGCTCCGCCAGGACACCTCGGGCCTCACCCCTTTCCAATGCACGCTGGGCTTCCAACCGCCGTTGTTCCCCTGGTCCGACGAGCCGAGTAACGTGCCCGCGGTGGATGCCTGGTTCCGGGAGAGCAGCAGGGTCTGGGAGTCGGCACACACCCAACTCCGGCGGGCAGTTCGGAACACCCGGCGGCACGCCGACGCCCGGCGTTTGGAGGCCCCACGTTTCCAGCCAGGGGACCAGGTGTGGCTGTCCACGAGGGATCTGCGGCTGAGGCTCCCGTGCCGGAAGCTGAGTCCCCGGTACATCGGGCCCTTTCGGGTCGTCCGGCAGGTCAACGAAGTGTCCTACCGGCTGGATCTGCCACCGAGGTACCGTATCCATCCCACATTCCACGTGTCATTGCTGAAATCTTATGTCCCGTCTAACTCCTTGCCCTCAGGTGGCCCCGACGCGCCTGTCCAGCCGGAGGTCGTGGATCAGCCTGGGGTCTACGCGGTCCGAGAGGTACTGGATTCCCGGCGGCGCGGGGGTCGCCTCGAGTACCTGGTGGATTGGGAGGGGTACGGGCCGGAGGAGCGTTCGTGGGTGGTCAGGCAGGACGTGCTGGATCCGGCGCTCTTGGAGGAATTCCACGCTTCTCATCCTCGTCGCCCGGCGCCGCGGGCTAGGGGCCGGCCTCGTCGCAGGGTTCGGGCGTCAGGCGCCGCCCCTGGGGGAGGGGGTGGTGTCAGGGAGCACCCTGCGCCGTCACCAGCACAAGCACCACCGGCGCGTAGCAGCTCGCCTGATTACTAACACGGCGCACCTGCCCCTCATCAGCCGCTCTGCATATATACGGCTCGTATGCTCACAGGCGGCATCCGTTATTGTTTTGTGCTATTCACGCTGTCAGTATCTCGTTTCTCTGCTCCTGCCAGGACCGTGTTCTTGCATGCGCGTGCCCGCGCACTTACTGACTCTGCAGCGCTTTCATAGGACTACACAGCTCTATTCCAGTGTGTGTTTTTCTCCCTGCTCTTTATTTTTGGAATTAAAGACTTTGTCTGTATGCACTTTGGCTTCCGCCTCGTTCGCCTAACAACTATCAATGGGCTTTGAATTTAGCCATTGTTAATGCTCATATTGTATTGTGTAGAAGCAGCGTTATTTCATCAAGGACATGAAAACTAAAAAGATGAAATTCAACTCTCTCTGTCGTTCTCTCTCTTTCATCAGAATCTTTTTTTTTGCTGTTTTGCTGTACTGGGACACACTGACTTGTTGCTATCTCTTTATAGGAGGAAAAACCTATACTAGATAAAATTTTCCTCCACTTTCAAACAGATTTTCAAATGAGCCACCAATACTATCACTGAATATTGCTTATTGCAGCAGCGATAATTTAATGGAAATAAAATATTAGAAACCATTCGACACAATATTCCAACTACGAATCTAATCACGATCAATCTGACACCTAATTATATAGACACCAATAAAAGTACACGAGCAGAGTGATTGAAATTCTTTACCCCAGTCAGACATGGTGAATTAATGTCATTGATCGTCACTTCAAGGTCACCATGCATGCAGACTGGAGCCGATACCTACACGATTTCTTGACAACGTTTTTATCAGAAGCAATCATAATAAAATCCATCCTTCGTATTAAAAAAAACTTTTGGTTGCAGCATTTGTACTATAACATAAACTCAAACATTTCCTTCCAAGATAGATTTGTCCTTGCACAGGAATCATAGTTATAATAGGCATTGTATTGATTATAATGTAAACTGTAATGTGTGAACCTGTCGTCCATATTGTGTATAAATGATATCAATTAAAGACTAATAGATCACCTTGTAGGTCATGTTGTTATCTATTGAACATCAGTAGACACAACTAGGACATAATTAAGCATTAAAACAAGTGTTTTATGATTTGGGTCGATGATAACGATTTAATGATGTACATCAACAAACTATGTTTTTGGAAATCATTAAAATTTCTGTAATAGTTTTTATTGTTACTTTTTTTTTTTTTTTTTAACAGTGATGATTTTGGCCTTATCTCAGAACAGTACTATATATGAGGAGAAATGCAACTGTGCTTGATCTCTTATAAAAATGTAATAATAATATAATAATTTTGTTATTCTTGTAGACTGAAAATATCATTACCATATTACTATTTTGTTCATAGCATTTCCCTAATCAAAACAAATCAGGCACTTGCTACAACATATACAAATATGTAGCAACTTACAAATAATGATCTTTTCTGTCTACAAGAATAACAAAATGATAATTTTTTTGTCTATTCAACATTTTTCCAAGCATTCCTCTTATAAAATCAAACATATAACCGTAAAGAGAAAACGCTGGTGTAAAATAGGTTCAGATTTTTCCACAATCCACAATCATATTATCTTCACTGATGTCATCATTCTCCTCAAGAATATTTTCCTCATCGCTGCTTTGCACAATAAAAAAAATATCTTTTTTACAATTCATTTTTTCTACGTTTTCTTTAAGATCTTATATAGGTGTTCATGTTTAGATGCATTTTCTATACTTAAAAGTTTTGTTAAATGATGATGATATCTCTAATTCTATCCAAGCAGTAGAATATACTATTATTGTTACCTGTTTGGAAATGTTAATAATGATTTTTTATATATATAATGTGAACTTTCCAAACATTTTTAATCATGTTTTGTATTTCACCATGTCTCTTACTTTTTGTATTTGATATATCTTGACTCATGAATGCTGCAGAATTAGATGATTAGTGCTAATCATTGTCCAAAAGTATAAGAGGAATGAATCATTCATTAACAGAGCCATCACATTTATGGTGCTTTGTGTTGTGTTCCTTTTTCTAAGCTAATTATATTTAGGCTCAGAACCAGATGAAAAGTTTAAACCCACCAAATGCAAATCTCTGCACTTGGTTACAATTGTCATCATATTGGCAGGAAGGTTTCATGCAGAGAATCAACGCACACAAGCCCATTCAGGCTAATGGCAAGAACTAATGCAGAATGTGTACTTGCAAATGCCATCCACCTGACCTTTTAATTATAAGGAATGCTAAGTGAATAGCCAACCTTTGTGCTGGCAGGTCAGCATTTATCAAAAAGGCAGAAGTATTTGTAAGGTTGAAGAAAGGATATATGAATGGCTTCCAAGACATTTAGTGTTAAATAAATTCAAGCTGCACGAATCAGTATATCTCTAAAGTATTGCTCAGATGAATGTGTCCAATCTCCAAAGCATGCACAAATCCTATTGGTTTACATCAGACTAACAAAATGAAATGACCCAGACTGCAAGATGAAGATGCCATACTTGTAACGTGCAATGTTTCAGCTTTTTTCAAAATGAAATCGAATTTAATTTAATCTGCCCCCCTGAGATTTGTTTTGTTCTTCTCCATTGGCCCACTGTAATTTTTTTTTTTCCTTTCATGCATCAGTTTTTATTCCCTTCTTTAAATGTGTCACTGTCGGAATCTAATTATTAATAAAAGTTGGGGGAGTGGTGGCTCCAGTGGTTAAGGCGCTGGATTACTGATCAGAAGGTCGGGGGTTCAAACCCCGGTATTGCCAAGCTGCCACTCTTGGGCCCTTGAGCAAGGCCCTTAACCCTCTGTGTGCTCCAGGGGCGCCGTATCATGGCCGACCCTGCGCTCTGACCCCAGCTTCCAAGCAAGCTGGGATATGCGAAGAACAACATTTCACTGTGCTGTAATGTATATGTGACAAATAAAGGCTATTCTTTCTATAAAAAAGTTGCAGAAAGTTTGAATGAAGGAAACGTTTTTAAAAGTGGTGTGTAAAATGGCAAGGAAGCCAGGAGACACAATATCTTTAAAATGATCTCAATCAACAGCGACTATAGTGCAATCTGACAACACTGTATGATATCTTTTAGTTAAGGATTTGTTTAATATGTTGACTCGATCCTTTTACAGAACTCTACAACTGGTTCATAATTGATAATATGCCCTCTTTGCAAAGGCGTATGTTTTAGGGACACTACAGTACTACATTATACCACAATAATCATTATATTGTAAGAAAAGTAAATATCACTTTGACCACATTGTATTGAAAAAAATGCAGACGTTTGGGGAAACATTGTTCAGATCCTGTAATAGTATTTTTTTAGCCAGAAATATCAGTTAGAATGGATGGAAAATTAGTTTTTAAAGATATTCATAGCTAACACAGATACATGATGATTGGCCGTAGTTGAAGAAGAAAAGAGTGCAGGAGTCTGACAGTATACTGTAAAATGATTGCTGGGTAGTGACTAATGCAATCATTGTATTTTCATTCAAATATTTTTCTCTGTATTTCCTCCCGGGTGTCATATATAATAGATAATAAATTACATAAAAAATGTAAAAAAAAAAAAAAAAAAGAAAAAAGTAAGTGGTATTCATGTATTTTTTATCTCTTCTATTGTATTCATTTTCATATTCAAGTCTGAAATCTAAGAAATCGAATCTAAGTCTTTTATCTGCTAATCGGCGCTGTGTGCGGTGACTATTCACCAGTCATTATGTGCATAACAAAAAAACAAGTTATAAAGACGTCTGCTAAATGTAATAACCTTTTGTCATATTTGTAATTACAATTTTATGCTGGCTTTAAACGGTACAAAAAATATCTTGGCTATGTGTGTGTTGCAAAGGACGTGGTTAATTTCTCAACGTATTACACGTGGAGGAAACGTCTGACAGAACCGAGGTTCGGATTTATTATCTGAGGGGGTCTAATAGATCAAAACCAATACACATGGTTCACAGGTGACCCGAGATGAGCTTGGTGAGCTTCTGTGTTTTTCAAAAGAAAATTAGAACATCTACAGGTGTATTATACGAACTAACATCATACTGCTGCATACATCTTTCTCATAATTACAATCTCTCGCTTAGATTTCAGACTTGAATATGTAAAAGAATACAATAGAAGAGGAGACAAGAAAAAAAGAATTCAAAACAAGACATGAATACCACTTGCTTTCTTATTGCTTCTACTCAGAGACTTAAAATATATGATTTTGAAAGTCATTCATAGCTTTGCTGATTTGAAACGTATGGACCCAGTGACAGATGACATTTCAATATATTCAAGGCAGAAACTGCTGATGTGCAGCCTGTACTTTTTGCTCAAAGGGGTGTAATGTCATAACCTACCAGGGTTTTGCAGCCTACAATTACACCATATCCTAGGTTTTCTCACAGTGAAAGGCTGAGCGTGGAAAGTAAAGAAAAAGCTATTGTTAGCAAAGGCTTTATAGTGGCTCTATAGTGGTGATTCAAAGTGGTCTAACAGTGGTCAGCAAGAGAACAATTACTTTTAGCTCAAGTATTACTTTTAGCACAGCGTTCTTGCAATTCCCATCAATAACACAACGCAACTCTTCTGTAGATCAGAATACAAAGTGCATGTTGTCCATGTTTGTATCAATGAAGTGTTTATGTAGGATGGTTTAGGTGTGTGTGTGTGTGTGTGTGTGTGTGTGTGTGTGTGTGTTTGTCTATGTGTGTAATCTTCAAGAACATGAGATATTCTTTTTCAGAGATCAAAGAGGAAGCAATTTACAGGTCTTGCTTTTTGGAGCAAAAACAAGCCCACTCTGGCCATTATGGAGTGTGTGAAAGCTCATACCTTGAACAGCTTGGCCTGGCACTAAACCCCTTTCAAAGGCTTGCCTTGATTCAGCTATTTGAGCAAAAGAAAACACTCTGAGCAGCACCCAAACATGCATGGTAAGTGTGTTTTTGAGTCATGGGGAAAATAAAGTACACCCACACAAAATAGTGATTATGTGGTCCTCAGCAACTTAATCATATAACCAAATGACCTTAGGTGACAACAGCAACAACAAATCTCTATATGTGGTCATTTTTTTCCCCCACTAAATAAAATAGTCAGAAATTAGATTGAGAAAAACAAATACACCTTATAACCTTTAGCAACAATAATAAATGGCATTTTTACAACATGGTTTCAATGCAATAATGTTGAAGGACATTTATTTATATAGAGCTATTTTCAATATCTCAGCACAGCATCTCAATGAGGTAGAGGTCTGAACATGAATTTAGCCATTCCAACATTGACTTTTGTTAGCCAATCAGATGTTAGTTTGCTGGTGTATTCAGGGTTGTTATCCTGTTACATGAACTAATTTGGAGCAAGCTTAAGCTGCTGGACAGAGACAGGTAGCTGATATGATGGAGAGGAGAAAGGGAGACATGTTGTGTGTTCAGGAGACCAAGTGGAAAGGGAGTAAGGCCAGGAACATTGGAGGTGGCTTTGAACTGTTCTATCATGGTGTGGATGGAAAGAGAAATGGTGTAGGGGTGATGAAGAAAGAGTACAGAAAGAGTGTAGTGGAGGTTAAGAAAGTTTCTGATAGGGTGATGAACTTGAAGCTGGAAGTTGAAGGGGTGATGATAAATGTCATCAGCGCTTATGCTCCAAAAGTGGGTTGTGAAATGGAGGAGAAGGAAGTATTTTGGCATGAGTTAGATGAAGTGGTAAAAGGTGTACCTAGGAATGAAAGATCGGTGATTTGGGCAGACTTTCATGGGCATGTAGTTGAATAAAACAGAGGTAATGAGGAGGTGATGGGAAGGTATGGCCTAAAGGAGAGGAATGTGAGAGTGAAAGGGAAAGTTTATAGGACTGTGGTGAGACCTGCGATGTTGTATGGTTTAGAGACAGTGGCATTGAGTAAAAGACAGGAGGTGGAGCTGGAGGTAGCAGAGCTGAAGATGTTGAGATTTTCATTGTGAGTGACGACGATGGACAGGATTAGAAACAAGTTTGTTAGAGGGACAGAGCATGTAGGAGGTTTTGAGGACAAAATGAGAGACGCCCGATTGAGATGGTTTGGACATGTGCAGAGGAGGGACATGGGGTATATCAGTAGGAGAATGTTGAGGATGGAGCCACCAGGAATTAAGAAAAGGGGAAGGAGGAGGTTGATGGATGTGGTGAGGGAAGACATGCAGGTAGTTGAAAGAGGCAGATGTAGAGGACAGAGAAGTATGGAGACGGATGATACGCTGTGGCGACCCCTAATCAGAGAATCCGAATAAAGAAGTAGAAGAAGAAGAAGAGGAAGAAGTTCACTTGCTTTTTCTTCATTATGGTGAGATGTTCATATACCTCCTAAATATTCAGCTATGTTCATTTCCTAGCTCAGCCTCTAAAATGTATTTTTCTCAGGTGCAGTCGGTCACTCACCAACAGGGCCAATTTGCCTACGCCCACAACAGTTGTGACGCTTTTTTCTGCTTATTGGTACATTGTGTTATCTGGGGATGAAGAGGGTTTTACAACATATTTCATCCTCTTTAAAGCAGGGCATTTAAAGCAGAGCATTATGTTCTTGATGGAATGAGTCAACAAATAAATGACTTTTTCTTCAAGCACTTCAATAAGAAACACTTTATTCAGCATGTTGCAAATATGAAGGCCAAAAATCCCACACTAATGCTTTTAACCTCGAATATCTCACACAACTTCTAAAAGGGGTTTGCTAGATTTTACATAGTACAACAATAGAACCACAGATTTATCGCTTTACCACTGCCACTTGACTGCATTTCTGTCTTTTTTTTTTTTTTTTTTTAAATAACTGGTATTCGATTCACAGAGCACCTTGATCAAAAAGCTGCATTTAGACTTTTCTACCTAAATCAATAGCGAGCAATTTGCTATGGCAAAGCTGCCTGTCAGGGGGGTTTGCCTGCTAGGCCTTGTCTTATCGAGTGCAAATGGACCACCCAATAAACTTAAACTGCAGTCTTGTGATGGTTGCTTTGCGACTGTGGCATTGTTCGATCTTTAATCTCACCACTCTACTATGACTAATGCGTTTTCTGCCAATGTTTCGAACCATTCGAAAAGATCTAGAAAGTTTAAGGTTAGGTTGCCTTTCTTTTGACTTCTTAAACAAGCCTGCACTATCCATTTAAACCCAAGCTTATGATCAAGTCCTGCACCTGGGATGCTAACTGACACCTTACAAGTTGATTAGTAAGTATGTTAATATAAATCAAAGGCAGTTGTGCAGTTCTTTCCATTATGATATCATAAATATGCAGCCAGGTGTTTTTCCAGTATATTTCCAGTGCATCTTTGCACCTCAGATTATGCACAGGTTATTACCTGAGATGCACAGATCCTGGGGATAGAATCTACTTTCTCCTACATCCCTTCTTGATAAAGGAGACAAAATATTATTTTCTTCAGATCCAGCGAGCCGCTAGCCATTTTCTTACTAATTCTATCGGTAGAATTGACCTCCACCTTGGTAGCTGCGCTTTGAACAGATTAACCAGTGTACTAGAGCTAAGTAACATTAGCTCAGGTGCACTGAAAGTAGGTTTTTTTTGCTTTTGGTATATGTGTGGTTGTGTAAGCACATGGTAAGTGAAAGCAAGGTCAGGACAGGGACCTAATTTCAAGGCACTAATGGCTTTCTCTGTGATCCTGAGTAATTACACATATTGCAAAAGCCTGTTGGGGAAAAAACAGTTAGCACATTACATCTCCTCTCAGCTGGATTTTAACACTCACTGCTCCTAATATACCTCTAATTATACGTCGCTGGAGGAAACAGGTATAAAAGTGAGCACTATATGAAAGGAGAAAATAGGCAGGTTAGAAAAAGTAGTTGAAGATGGAAGAGAAGAGAAGAGAAGAGAAGAGAAGAGAAGAGAAGAGAAGAGAAGAGAAGAGAAATTGTATATATTTGTTCAAACAGATATACTATATGCTCAATAGTACATGGATACCTGACCCATCACAACTATGTGCAATTTAATGCAAATGCAAATTACCTAGAACGCTTTTGTATGTATTTTTTTTTTTTGCTGTATTATCTTTAATTTAGCTTCTAACTGTCCCAAACCTTCTCTGGAATGACAAGGTCTCTGTTCACAACAAGAGGACAATAAATCCAGTCAAGAAGCTTTTATTGTTATTTCAACCATATATAGCTGACGCAGTACACAGTGAAATGAAACAACTTTCCTCCTGAACCCTGGTGCTACATACAACAACAATCACAGAAAACACAGGGTTAAGGACTATTAAGTGTCCTCGCCACATAAAGTGCATCGTGTGCAACCTGGTCCAAACAGTGCAAGACAACACAAAAAAATACATTATTTGTCAATGTTGGTGTATAAATACTGGCACATGGCCCCACTGGACCTTTTTGGGATGAATTGGACAGCAGCCAAACCCAACAGCTAAAGTTTACCTCAGGGATACACTTTTAAGGATAAGTTTATGAATTTAAAATGTATATTCTGCATTAATAATTTCTGTAAAGTTGCTTTGTGACAATGTCTATTGTCAAATGTCCTAACCAAATCAAATTTAACTGAAGTAAGTTCTTGTTCAGTCTCCAAATCTTTCTCCCAGAAAGCTTTCCCAAAACAGTACAAGCTATTACAGTTTGAAGGGTGTCAGGTATCCACATAGCTTTGGCTATATAGTCTATTTAGGAGTTTTGAAATATTAAACAATAAGTGGTATTTTTTGGTACAAAAATGATTAACAAAAAAACAAGACGTGAAAGTACTCTCAAGATAAAGACTGTTCCGTTCGAGTCTCACACGGCGATAGTGGCATTCGCAGTGGGCTTGACTCGATAAATAAAGTCATTTATCTTGTGAGGTCTTTAATTAACTCCAAGAGGTCAGATCTTCCATTGACATCAATGTCTGTTACATTTGTACTTCTTTAGCATTTTGCCCTTTTTTCTCCTACTCAGTCCTTTTGTGTGATATGTTGTGAACGAGTCTTTGCACCATGATCATGTGGGTGATGTGTTTGTAGGCTTCAAACATGTGGAAGATTACATAATGCTTCAAGAAACACAACAAACCAAACTGCTTTGGCCATATTATCAGAAACATAAAGAAAATAGGATGAGAATTTGAACATGAATTTTAGTCATGTTACGTTACGATTAATTTGACACAGGGGAAAAAAAAAGGTACAAAGACTGATAGGTTTGCGTACTCAATATTCATTTACTTCTGACTAATGGCATGTATTTCACATATATACTAATAATGCTCAGAGCAGCTATTTTCTCAAAGGAGCACTTGAACGTTCTGTGATCACTCATTAGATTATCTACACACTCCTAAAGCAGAGGAACATCTAACCCCTATAATTGTTCATAGGAGGATATCCAACCTATAACATTTGATTTTATACTGTATCTGTTAGTAATATAATAGGAGAATGGAACAGCTCTATATATATTCATATCATAACCATAACTGCAAGCACAAACCAGTTAGGCTTTACGGGAGGTGATAACTCAGTGGTTAAGGCATTGGACTCTGGATTGGAAGGACACAAGTTCAAATCCCATCGCTGCCACTGCTGGGCCCTTGAGGAAGGGGCCTTTGAGGAAGGTTGTTGTTAACCTGATGAGGATGGGTTTGCTTTTAAATGTGATTCCTGTCAAGGTTTCTTCCTTCAAACCATCTGGGATTTTTTTTCCCTTCACCACCACTGGTTCCTTCACTAGTGCTAAACATAGGGACAAATTTATGAATAATATATGAATCGTATTTTGTAAAGATGCTTCATGACAGTGTTTATTGTTAAAAGTGTTCTACAAATAAAATTATTTTAACTGATTTGAGATCCATAGATATTTATATTGGAGCTGAATAGTTTCTTTGAGAAGTAGCAAGAATTTGTTTGGACACTATACAAACAAAAGTATTGGGACACCTGTTTTTATATCAGCCATATATTCCAAAAAGTGTGAGGTACACACTTATATAGGATGTCTTTGGATGCGGTAGAATTTTCTCTTCAACTAGGGCACCCAAACCTGTTCCAGCATGATAAAGCCAGCTATATGACAGTTTGGTTTACATGGTTTGGAGTGGAAGATTTCGAGTGGCCGGCTATAGAGCTCTGACCTCAAACCTACTGAACATCAGTAGGTCAGCATCAGAGTTGGAATGCTGATAACCACACACCAAAATGTAGAACATCTTCAAAGAAAATGGGACTAAATGTGGAATAGGATGTTCAAAAAGAATGGTTTTAGAACATTGTCTTATGCTTAAACTTTTTCAAATCTTTTCAGTCCTGACCTGATGAGTCTTGTTACTTCCAGGAGACTGAATTAATGAATAATTCATACTATTTACTAAATAATATGCATTTAAATGAATCCATTTAATGATCATTTTGGAATTTAAAGGGTTAAAAAGTTTGCATTTTTCTTTATTTCATTTTCATTACTCATCCTATTTTTCAACTTTGTTTCCGAAGTCATTCATACCACACTTACTCATTTTGTCCACTCTCATTTGTGGCATGATTCAGAAGAGCTCAACGCTGATTGTATCTTATTGACAGAGATCAAGAAGAAGAACAGAGAGCGGATTTTTTTGCTTTTTTTTTTTTTTTTGATCATCCTTTAGAACCCGATCTGTGTAAGCAAACCTTTGCGTATGCTTCTGCCCAATGATTTGCACATGTGTAAATAACAAATAGACCCTTCAGGGCCGGTCCACGTTTACCGGGGTGCGCGAGCCATTTGCGAAGGTAATTTGGCTGATTTGTGGGGCTGTTATCAGGAACAGATGATGGGTTCAGATTGTGCTGAGATTAAAAGCAGCACGTAGGCAGCAGGTCGGCTTTATAGCACTGTTGTGCTGTCGTGTCCTGGAAGTTGTGCAAATTGGACTGCGTTTGACTGAAATACAGTGATTGACGAGGAATGTGATATATGTTTAACAACTTGTAAATTGATGTGCAAAATAAAATCAAGGATCTCAGGTGCAATATTGGAATATTTATTAAACATCATCACATTTAATGAATGTACACGAACGTCACACTGACATGTACAATACCTGCTATCTGCTTTTATTACAGTATTAGTCTCCTATTGCTGTTGTAATAAGCCTTGTATTTTCCACCCATATTTATTCTGTATATACAGTACTGTAGCATACAGATATTTATATATGAACATATGTATATCATGGTTTTTGGGTATGTTATCTCTAAAGGGAGCATGTTAAAATGCTCCCTTTAAACTTTCACTTGAGAAAAAGACTCTTTCTTTCGGCTTCTTCCATTAGGGGTCGCCACAGCAGATCATCCGTGTCTATACCCCCCTGTCCTGTACATCTGCCTCTTTCACAACCACCTGCATGTCTTCCCTCACCACATCCATAAACCTCATCTTTGGTCTTCCTGTTTTCCTCCTTCCTGGTGGCTCCATCCTCAGCATTCTCCTACTGATACACCCCATGTCCCTCCTCTGCACATGTCCAAACCATCTCAATCACACCTCCCTCACCTTGTCTCCTAAACGTCCTACATGCGCTCTCCCTCTAATAAACTCAAAATCTAATCCTGTCCATCGTCGTCACTCCCAACGAAAATCTCAACATCTTCAGCTCTGCTCCCTCCAGCTCCACCTCCTGTCTTTTACTCAATGCCACTGTCTCTAAACCATACAACATCTCAGGTCTCACCACAGTCCTATAAACTTTCCCTTTCACTCTTGCAGATACCCTTCTATCACAAATCACTCCTGCCACTCTTCTCCACCCACTCCACCCTGCCTGCACTCTTTTCTTCACTTCTCGAACACACACTCTCCATTACTTTGCACTGTTGATCCCAGGTACCTGAACTCCTCCACCTTCTCCACCTCTTCTTAGTTGTTTGTTTTTGATTTGTTTCGTTTCCATTTGGAATCAGAGGATACCGAAATCAACTCAGTTCATGAGAAAAGACTAATGTCAGAAAAGGAAACTTAGCAAAAAAAAATGTAACTAGTAATACACACATTAAAGTATTGATACTCTAAACTTTCCTGTGAAAAGAAAGACCCAGGATGGTGTGGAGAAAAAAAAAACAAAAACGAACATCCAGTGAGCAACAGATTTGTGGGTGGAAATATCCATTTGATGAGAGGTCAGAGGAGAACAGCCAGACTGGTTTGAGCTGCCAGGAGATCTAGAGTAACAATCACCACTCTCTACAACCAGGCTGAAATCTTCAACATGATCTTTGCAGGCAATCAAGGTGAGGTTGTAGTGTAAATAGAGTAAATAGAAAGGTTTTCATATCATTCCAGTAAAACAGACTAGATTAGATGTTTCCTTAAAGTAGAGATCTGAGAGATTTTAGCCAGTTTTCAGATCGCTTTGCAAATATTCGGATTAGTTTGATGATTCGAAATGAAATCATTGCTCTTGTGTGCAATAGAAGCTGAAACTAAAATTTCCTATATATATATATATATATATATATATATATATATATATATATACACACACACACACATACAAATCTTAACCTGTTGGTATTACAGAAAAGCTCCCGCAGGCATCTCGAACCACAGCGTCATAAATAATTTCCCGTAGAGAGTAAAGAACATGGGTGCAAACGAACCAATTAGGTGGCTCTGCAGTCGAGAAATGCCTTTAGGGTTCGCTTTAATGAGACTGACGTGTCTGCTGGCTGCGGTGCGCCGCTGTAATCGAGTTGAACAAAAGGATGTGAAATCGTACACGATTCTTCACCATTTCATCAAATTGAACTCATTATCCATGTATCCTGGTGAACACTAAACAATTTTTGCTTGAGCGAAGATTCCAAAATAATGAAGGTTCTTTTTTTCTGCAATAGCTGGAAATAAATCTGTGCTGAACTCTGAACTGAGGGGGACAAGGATTTGCTTCCACGCTGGAGAGGATTTTCGAGGTAGCTTGCATCCCATAATTAAAAACCTTACCGTTTCATTAATTGGACATGACTTGAAAAGAGATCAAGAGCCACAGAGCATTGAATAACACGAATATGTTAATCATATCCTTAAGGATGATATTCAAACACACTCTGTATAATTAACTGTATATAAGCACATAGGATTCTTAGATTTTCCTTACAACAGGTTTCTTCTCTCTAACCCTGATTTATGAATGTGCTGCTCGACTGTTTGTTTTCACTGTAAAAGTTTTCGATCGCCATTCGGGCACCAACCTTTCGTGGGGGTGGGGCTTTGCAATGATTAGTTCTCATTAGCTAGTGGGATTTGAATCTACAACTCCCAGAAATAAAGATTTCAGCGTATTCTGAATATGGTTCTCTGCAAAATTGCGATTGTATTTTTATTTATTTGTTTGTTTTCATAGGATATCACTCGCGTATTTCCGCACTTGCTAAGTTACTCTATTAGTTTGCGGTTAAGATTTTAGGTTTTGGGCAGCACCAGTTTTTAGGCACAGGCAAACTAGGTGGTCATCTAGGGCACTACCATTTGGGAGGGTGCTGCAATATCGCCGCCACTTGCCCATTTACATTATTTACCCATTTTTCTGCTGAACTTTAATGTACAGAATACTGTATATTTTCATACTTGAATTAAGGCAATTTTGCAATGATTATTAAATGTTTTCTACCCTTCTTATGGAAGGTTGCAAAATGATTTGTATGGTGTGGGGGCGGAGTCATTGGGGGGCTAGAAACGGCCCTGTGTTTGGGTAGTTTCATACAGCTCATTATATAATGAATGAACCACTAAATGAACAGTAGAGAATGGTTAGGTAGTGATGCACATCATGAAGTAGTATTAAGTGGGCCATTATTTACAAACTAACATCAATTAAAATAAAAGGGAGGATGTCGTTTCGACTGCAAAGTACAAACATAAAAATATACAGAATGCTGCCCAGAATGCGCTGGAGCACTATTAAGATTTCTGACTGACCTAACAACAGTACCTGACTGAGCACGAATCTGTACACACTCCAAAATCTAGAGGAACATCTTCAAAGAAGAGTGGAGGTTATTAGAACAGCAAATGGAAACTAAATGTGGAATGGGATGTTCAAAAAGCACATACTGTACCCAATCTAATGGTTGGGTGTTCACAAACTTTTGTCCATATAGTGTATTTAAATCATACTAGGTTTTATACTAATAAAACTGAAAGCTAAGTGAACCCCCCCCCTCCCACCACCACCTGCCCCCAATGATTATCGATAAGTAAACCTTTAAATAAATATCGATAGACGTTTTATTTTCACATCTACATGTAGCTCTAAACTATAAATGGATTACCGTATTTTTCGGACTATAAGCCGCTACTTTTTTCCCACGTTTTGAACCCCGCGGCTTAAACAACGAAGCGGCTAATATATACATTTTTCCTGGGTTTTTCCCGGTTTCACAAACTTAAAGCCAAAAAACTGAGCGACATAACATTAGACCAATGAAATTTCCAAACGGAAACGAAAAAAAACGCACTTCACCTGTGTTCTGAGCTGCACGGCATCGGGAGAAAAACTTGAACCGGTGGCGCACGACGATGACAAAAGATAAACTATAGTGGAAACCACTGTATAGAGAAATACAGTGGTACCTTGACCTACGAGTTTAATTCGTTCCGTGGACGAGCTCGTATCTCAATTTGCTCGCACATCAAATCAGTTTTCCATATTGAAAATACTTAAAATGGCATTAATCCGTTCCAACCCTCAAAATGACACCCCGTTTTTATGTTTCATGTTATTACATTGGAAAATACATTTCTAAATAACAAATCTTGTATAAAAACATAATAGAAAGAGTATGTAAAGATATAATAAGGTTTTATTCAGTGTATTTTCCTTGGAGATGAGACGACTTGAGCTAACGAAAACGCCGTTGTGTGTGTGTGTGTGTGTGTGTGGAGGGGGGGTAGAGGCGATAAGCGGAGGCGGAGGGAAAACTTGTTTTTTACTATCACTCCTGTACACTACGTATCCCTAAACTTTAAAATTTTCACTTTTTCTTCTTTGCTTATCTTAATTTTCGTCACAATCTTCGCTTTCTGGCTTCGCTTCGCCATCTAGCAGCGGCGTCTCGAGCTCGTACCTCAATTTTTTGCTCGCGTAACAAAGCAAAAAAATCGACCGAGTGACCGCTCGTACCTCGGAAAACTCGTACATTAATGCACTCGTAGGTCAAGGTACCACTGTAGTTGTGAAAGGAAGGAGGAAGACAGTGAACAATGACTTTCTTGGTAGACTACTGTTTAGATACAAGCCGTTGTAGCGCGTTGAGTCTGGGTGAAGGGAGAGCTCACTAAATCCAGTTGCAACAGAAATCATATAAGCACAGACAGGTTTCCAAAACTCGTGCTTTTTTATTTTTCTTGGCAACAGCGTTATGGGTTAGTCAAAGTAACTTAGAAATGAGCATCAGAAAATAAAAAGGACATAATCCTCGTCTTGAACACACGCAGTAATAGCGGAAGAATGCAGTGACGTGCTATTCCCAAAATACCGCTATGCTCCTAATAGAAGCGCAACATATTGCATTTAGTGTCTTTCGTTAAAGCCTGTGTAAAGTTCATTAGTTTCAGTGTAGACACCTGCGGCTTATAGACAGGTGCGGCTTATTTATGTTAAAAATAAAAATCTTTGTCAAATTCAGTGGGTGCGGCTTATATATGGGTGCGCTTTATAGTCCGGAAATTACGGTATGTTTAATGCAAAACCTGTGGTCTATTTTAAAACTCCCAAAGACATGACTACATAAATAAATAGCACAGAAGCACAACATTCATTTCAGACATATCCGTCTATGCTGTGATGATTTTAACCAAAGGTTAGAGTTGAGTGGTTAAAGTTAGATGAAGCGATTCTGCCACGTAGTCGAGGTTACCGCTGTTAATAGCACTCACGTTGAAGCAGCCACCCTGGAGCAGGTACACATGCCTCTGCTTCAGCAGAAATTCCACCTGCTGATCTAATGGACAAAAACAAATGAAACGATAAAATAAAAAAAAAAACATTTGTATATTTGCTTCTGGATGAGTCACTGATGCAAAATCTTGTTTGGAGATCTATTTTACACCTTTTTACGCCATGGGCCATACATACACATCACATCAGTGTAGAGAGAATTCATCTAAATCGTTTTCCTTCCCACGTCACACTTTGCTGCTAATGTCAGATAGACCACTTATAATCGAGTTGATTCTTGGATTTGGGTTCATGTTTGTCTATTAGAGGAAGATCGAGACAGAGATTGTGGTGAAGCGATTAAAATCTTTAAACAGCCGATTTTGCACGCGCATGGCGTCTCATTAGATGCAAATGTTTTTTAAAGGACAATCTGAAAAGAGCACAGACTTCATAAGTCCCCTGTTACATTTTCAAAGCTGTCGGTGAGTGTGTGACTAGTGCCAAATTACCATAAATTAATCATGCGAAGACGCAGAGAGTATAGGGAATAGAAACTGTAAGAAAACAGGCCTCTTAGACTTTCAGAAGTTTGTCAAAATGCCACGAATAAGTCACAATTTCTATTTAGACACGTGACTTTATTGTTATGCCTGTCAGGGATCGATGGGACTTTTTTTTGCTGTAATTACAAACTGTGGCTGAGTCAGAACTTATCCAGAATTGATCAGAACCATAAGGAAGTACCATAATAAGGGAAAAAGGAAAAGATTGCTGTTTTCGGCTACAGTTTCGCTATTAAACTTTACCTAAAAGGAGACATTTAAGGCAGGTTTGGGACAACTTAGAAACAACTAGAAGCACCTTTTAGAGAAGTCTGTGTACTTGGCAAAACAGTTTGTATCGAAGCTTAAATAACCGCCTTTGTGTGCACAGAACGTGCTGTTTGGTGACTGCGAACTTCCCTTTAGGCAAAAAAAGTCGATCCCTGGCTTGATCTCCGCTGAATGAATCTGGGAAAGCACTCACACAGCTGTTATAAGCGGTTAAGTTTACTCAATTGATTTGTTAACACAGACACTCACCGGAGAGTCCGATACAACAGTAGAGTCCTCCCGACTTAATCAACTGCTCCCATGAACCCGGGCTTCCTAACAGCCGAAGCTTCTCTCTGAGGCGCTCCTTCATCAGCATGCATCTCTCCACTGTACCTTTTAGCCCTTCCAGCCTGATGGAAAATTCATTGCAGTCACTTAATAATGTATACAGCATTTCCGACGGAGGACTGATAAGGGCTGTATTCAGAGTGGCACTTATTGGGCGTATTCAAAGTGTGAAGTTGGCGATATTTACGTTCTTGGTATTCAGATCCAGCTGCTGAAATTCAGATTTTTAAACTTACCTGAGTGCAGTTCAGGCCTTTGAGGTTGCTCAGAAGCACCTGAGACTTTTTTTTTTTTTTTTTTTTTAATTAACGCTTGATTTTAATCCAAAACATCCAATTTCTTGGATTTTCTATGTACAATTTTACTAATTCATTGTGTCATATCTAATATAAAAGAAGTATCTAATATTAGATTGGCATTGATACTGCTCCATGTTTGATTATCTAGCAATACATCTTCAATATCTACAATATATCTTCAGAACCAATCACTGAGACATCCGTTTTGAGCTACTCCCGCACAATACGATTTCACTCTTGTCTGAATACATTTACGCAATTTGGGAGATTCTCTTATCCACAGTATCTCACAATTATTTTTACAACTGAGCAGATGAGGTTAAACGCCTTGCACAAGGTCCAGCAGCGTGTTGGTGTTAGGATTTAAACTCATGCACTTCTAATCAGAAGATCGATCTCATATCCACTGAGTTACCACCTACCATATAACACAATATATACAGGTCGACGAAGTATATTGGTCGACGAAGGTTTGAAGGGGCTTACCATTCCACCATATGCGCAGGATTGCTGAGCACTGTTGTCACCACTCTGGCACCTTCCACTGGGGGGCGGGACCACAGTGTATGGACGATCTTCTCTGCTTGGGATTGGACAGTCACCAGCGCAGCGTTTTCCTTCACAACACACAGGAGGTGAGCCACTCTCTCTCCTGAGAATGTGAGATTGGATACGATATTAGACAAGTGAAGAATGAACAAACGCTTGGACACTGAACAATATATATATTTTTAAGCGCATGTGTAGTTACTCCACATCTGGCTGCCTGGGTCGAGTGAATAACAGTTACTCAATCCATATATGTTCACCAAATGTAATGTGTTTCGTCTTGGAAATTCGCCTTTCGAATGTGAAAACCTTTAGCTTGCTAAGTAAAATATATAAAAGCCATTCACCGAATTGATTCAATAGTACAGTGGAACTTTGCTAATTCGCAAAACTTCGCAAATTTCCCCATAAGAAATAATGGAAATTCGGATAATGCGTTCCAGGACCCGGAAAATATTCATATAAAATAAAAAATACATTACAATATACAGTAATACAGTATAATACATTTATAATTGATATTTGTTGTATTACTGTATATTGTAACAATAGTATTTTTAAATGAAAAGAAAAACTGTATAGAGGAGAGTCAGGGATGGTGTGAGGAAGACGAGGCGGAGTGAAGGATAAGGGTAACCTCTGGGAAGAAGGGAATCGCGGTGGGAAGGCTTTCGCTTGAATCTCATTTCTTTTGAACTTTTACTTAAAACCGATCTAATGAAACTTCTTGGTTGTTGTCGCTGAGTTGGGAACGTACCAGCACGATGTTCGTATAACAAGGCTTCATACATTGGCTGAGACAAAATTTCACTGATATTTTTGTCCGTATAACAAAACATACGTACACCAGGCCGTTCGAACACGAGGTTCCACTGTAACTTGACATTAAGTTCTAAAATGAAGTCAAACAATAGATTTACATGGAGTTCTCTTTAACTGGAAACCATTTCCTGCAGCTGAGGATGGTTCCACATCAACGGCCCAAAGAGACATGAGATTACTGTGGACGGTTAAACTCAGGAACCATGAAGATGGATTTGGACTGTATTAATATAAGCAGATTGCTATAATGGCTTGGGGCTGTTTTGCACTCAAGTGTCCATCACTGAACAACCGATGAAACTAAAATGAATGGACAATTCGGTGTCACGTGATTACGGATTCCCTTTTGAGTCTGGTTCCTCTCAAGATTTCTTCCTTATATAATTTCGGAGAGAGTTTTTTCTTACCACACACTCATTAGGGACAAACTTATAGAGAATAAATTGTGACGCTATCATGTATAGTCTCAATCTATTGAATATTTTGGGATAATGTCCACCGATAAAGACGATTTAAAAATGTAAATAATAATATCTAGTGTGACCACCTGTCAAATAATCGTCTTATTTCTATTAGCTAATTTTATTTCTATTTTAAATTTCATTCCAATTTTTATAAATTATTTTGTATTTTATTTCTATTGTATAGTTGGTTGTATTCTATTTTATTATATCGCACATCCCTCATGATTCATTTGTTCTATTTGTATTGCTCAACTTTTTTATTTTAACATTTAATTTATATTCTATTTTATAGTACAAAGTATTTGGAAAAACAATGTAACATGCTTATGTTCTTATGTGGATTTGAATTTCAGAGGGTGGACTGAGCCCCACTACTCTCTAATAATCTAAATATTTAATAATATCTATATTACAAAGGTGTGCTGCTCTATTACACTGTTTGCTCTTACCATACAGGCTGAAGTTGTGTGAGAACGACTGAGCACACAGCACTTCCATCCCCAAAGATACACAATATCTCAACCCCCAGGAGTCCTGATCAACATCCCTACTGCACAGACCCTGAGCTGGAAGCAAGAAAAAGGGCAGAAGCCGACGTTTCTGAAAGAAGAAAAGAGAAGAAAAGAAAAGCGAGAGGTACTGAATAGAGATGTACCTGATACAACCTGATACACAACATTCATGAAAAGACCATCGCACATCAAAGAATAGTTTGCAGCATCTGTGCATTCACATTCTCATTCCTTGTGACTTCCCTACTTATAAAAATCCATTGTAACAGCTCATATTTTTCAATGTTGATGCTGAATTTAAAAATGTAGGGCTTATAATTTGTATAATAATTGTATATAGGTTATATATATATTATGTTTTATTATTGTGCTCATTTGTAATTATTTGTGTTAAGTTATGTATTGTTTTCCTTTATTGCCTAATATTTTAATAATATTAATATCCAGTGCCTATAATTAATAATTTATATTTATTATATCTGTGTCTGGTATCATGTAATAAAAGTATACACTTGAAAAACAGTATTAATGTTTCCTAAAACCAGAATAGAACATATACAAATTTCAATATATTTCATTATACTATTCATTTAAATTACATTCACAGGATTTTTTTTTTTTTTGCCTCACAGAAACACATCAACACCATACCACCATGACTTCAGCCACACTTTTCCATTCATCCTGGGAGAGATTAGCTCCGGTAGGACTGTGTCCCGAGGTGTACAGAACCACCACACTTTCTTCCGGGGCTGTCTCCAGGTCCTCTATTATTTCCTCCACGTGCAATTTGCAACTCCCGGGGTTCCAGTAGCGGTAGCGTTTCACCACAGCGAAACACGCTGCTTCAAAGATACCAGCTAATAACTCTGGGAAACAACCACAATCACACCAGTATGAGATATTGCTTTCCAATAGAACTTTTTTTTAATCATGTTTTGGACAGCCTATTTATTATAAGTGTTAAATTGTATAGGGTTTCTAGTGGGTGCATCTCAATCAGCTCTTTACAAGTATATGGTGTACACATTGGGGCACTGATGACTCAGTTGTACTACAGATGACTTTATAGTCAAATTGTATATTGTATAACGTTACTACTGGCATTTATTTATTTATATATGTAATTAATATATATATTTATTTATTTTTAACAGCATGAACCAGTAATTTCTGCACCAGCAATTGTAAAAGCCCAAACATATGCAAAATACAAAAGAAAATATCCTATAAATTTGTTACTGTAGCTTAATCACATACATTGTTACCTCAAGCAGGATTATAGGCTCAAACCTGGATTTATTTTATTTTTTTTAAACCATTAGCCATTAAATAGTCATCAGACTCATGCAGAACGTCAAATCAAATTAAGAAAGAATTTGCTAATCATGTGAGAGCTACACCAATGATAACTAACAACTTACATTACATTTACATGAGGCTTCAAAAAAAAAAAAAGTTATTTCCAATTCACATTGATGTTCCATGACCTTTGCGGTGCATTGTGGGATTCCTTTAGGAAGCAAATGTTCCAGAATTTCGCAACTGAGACTGAGAGACAATGTCCAACTACCTGACTGAAACACACTTTAGGCACGTTTTGTGGCTATTAAACAAGTCAATAGCTTCTAGGTTTCGAGTTTTCTGCATGCATACTTATGAAGCTGTATGACAGCATAAAGAGCTGAAGCTAACCATAGCATACAATATCAAAATATGTTTTTGTTTTTTTTATATAAAAATATTGTCATGATGAGTAAGTGTATTGTGATACATTTCCAAAGTGGTGACCACTGGTGCTTTTAGACCTAAGTGCTGAGCTTCTATCCCAACAGTAGAGTTCTACACACCGTCACACGGTGAAGACAGGAGAATATGGCCATCCCAAGAAGAGTTGGTGCAGTAGCAGCCCTTCAGTAACTCCGCCCCCAGACGCACTGCTCCGGAGCTGCCCACCGCCTGTACACCGAAAACCTGCAGAGAGTGAAGCGATATTAAAGAGCCAGCCTCATATTATGTACTGTACATACTGTATGAGTCATTCAATTATCTTCTGCTGCAAAGTCAGAATTGCTGCTGATTTCTTTCTTTTTTTTTTTACTGAGAGACAATTCTGTTTTTTCTTTTTTTAATGCGTTTTCCTTACGTCCCAAATGCAAGCAGAAGAAGCAATGTAATTCCGTGTGTGTCTCGCATCTCTTGTTTTTCATCCAGTACAATTACAGCACTTTCCTATCAGGAATCCATATGTAATGGCTTGCTTTAATAAGCAAGAAATTTAAATTGATCAGCTTTTGGTACCTTTTTTTATTATCGTTATTATTAGTTTGAGTGTAATGTGTGTCATCTCATAGCCTTAAGCACTCAAATATCATCAACGTGGAATGAGTGTGTGTATGTTTTTTTTTTATTTATTTTTTTTTTTCCGGCTTGCAGTTCTACTGAAGCACTCTGTGATTATCAGGAGTAGGTTGCTGAGCTACAACAAGAAGGGAAAAAAACAACAGTGCTGTGATTGACCGATTCACAAGCGTACACAAGAACTTGAAACTGCGGTCTAAAGCGCATCCCTGTTTTGTACAGGAGAAAGACAGAGTCTTATTTAATGTAATTGCCACTCAAAAAATAGACAAAATAGTCATGTTTATGGAATGCCTCCGGTTCAGCATTCAGAGGTGATGCTTTATCCGGTGACACAACTGATGTGGTGGAGTCTGTCATATTTAGATGCATGCATTCCTTTCAATGTGTTTTACTGCACGGTTTGATTTTTGCTCTATTTTAATCGTATTTGAATGAGATCCAAAAGAAGAAAGAAAGAGAGAAAAAAACTTTCATTGACTTGCAACAGTAAATGACTAGTTTCAGTAATAGAGGGTTGCAGCTGAAGGCTGCTTAGATAACCCTTGTTGATTGGCAGGGACGAAGAAAAAGAAATACCCAACACTGCTGGTAAAATTATCGAATTGAATAGTTTTGTAGTCTTTTTTTACAACCTTGTGAACGTTGAATGGCTTTCCAATTATAGGGATAAATTTAAAGTCACACCAAGGTTCCCATAGTGGGAAAAAACATCCACATCATGGATTTTTTTCATGGGGAAAGAAAACCCCATCAGTTTTAAAATAACTGGAAACTGAATCGATGTCCGTCTTTACTTTTTTACATGAAAATCTTCGAAATGTGTGCATAAAAGTAAAAGAAAACCCAGATTTTTCCAGTTTCAGGCAGCGTTCGGACGAGATAAGCTACTGAAAGCATGTATGTTTTATGTTTAACACTTTTTGTGAGCTGTACTAAATGTCAAAATAGTTCAATTCCATGGGGTTTTTGTGTGGCTTGTTAGACATTGGATCATCTTTTGATCATTCCTTCTAGCTTAAAGATCTTTTAACGTTTTTTTGAAATATCGACTTTTAACATATATTAGAAACTTATCCAAAAACTAAGTACAAACACAAAGTAATGATTTCCACAACAAATAAAAATGAAACCCAATAAAATCGAAATAATAAAAAACTCTGATACACAAAAAAAAAAATTGATGAATGTGATATGAGGAGTGCTGCTGCACAATCTTAGAGGGAACCAAGAAAAAAAATATAGAGTGGCCACAAGTTCTCTGTAGCTGTGTCTCTCATTTCTCTGCATATGCGGTAATCCAATCATATACGTTCGCATACGTCTGGCAATTCAATTCACTGTGAAAAACAAGGGTGCCGTAATATTACGTATTTGCAAGAAACACCATGCGTTTGGTTTTTACAGATCAATCCAACATCGAGTCAGAGGCTGCTTTGATCGTCTCTCTCGTCTAAACAAACTGCAGCATGTAGATTTTTACGACAATGGTGTTATCAGTGTATTCAGCCGGTCAAGTCGTCGGCGATGAATAAAACACCCATGGGTTTTACAAGCAATTCAAACAAACTGAGGCGTATCTCATACGGGCAGAGTGAAGCTTTAGGATGTCAGTCTGATGCTGCTGTCTCATACAGTGTAAAAAAAAAAATTATTATTTTGCAAATCTCAGAGTGTGACCACTTCTTAATCAAAAGTAGAAAGATGTACTGTATAACCTCAAAAAGCCAGAACATGCCAATTAATGACAAGTAATTTTCTTTAATCAGTGGTTTAATCATGTCTGTTGGAGGATCTTAATCATTAAATCTAATATGGAGAACATATCGCACAATCTGTTGCAAATAAACAGCCAAGGTTTTATTGGCGTCGTCTACAGTGTGATAATCTTAAAATAACACTAGAAGCCCAGTTGTGTGTGCAATACAAAAAGAAATGGAAACATCACCCTATTCTCCAGAATGGCACGACTGTCCCGGCCTAACGCCAGCTGCGACGCCCTGATGCTGAATTCTGACATGCCAAGTGGAGGTAGGTACTCAGGAAGTAGAGTGGGGTCAGTGGCAATTTGTTGTTTAATCTTCTGGATGAGAGGAATCACTATGGGCTGGCCATCCTCACCTACATATTCTAAACAGGAAGAAGTGCACAGAGGTTGGTTAGTAATTAAGCTACAGTGTTGTTCGAGTGCATTTGTGGTGCTCATGGACAGATTGAAAGCCCGAGGCATTTCAAGAGGTCCGAGGTCTATCGACACCAGGTACACTGTAAATGCATCCCCATGACAACCGATTCAGGCTCAGACCTTTCTCACTGAGCCACATTTAATGGCAAATTAGACAGAGTCCATGAAAGGAACATATATCAAACCAATTAGAAAGACAGAAAAAAAACCCAGGTTTGTTCTCTTTTTTTTATTGTAACGTTGGATGGCATTGTCTGAGAGCCTCAAGCCAGGAAAGAACCTAACATTTAATACAATACAATCAAGTTACAAGATGCATGATGATCTTCGAATGCATTTATATCCAGATTTTGATGCTAATTAAACCTTAATTAAGATGGGCAAAAAGATCAGGTACGGTATCACAAAAGTGAGTACACCCCTCACATTTCAGCAACCATTTAGTATATCTTCTCAAGGCACAATACTATAATGTGGAGCTTGTATAGCAGTGCTTAACATACAGCCATTATTGTCTAAATAACTGGCAACACAAGCGAGTACTCCCTAAGTGATAACAGCTGTACATCGTTTAACCATGCGAAGTGGTCACATGTCCTCTTCATCATGTTCATGGTTTTTGACAGGACCATACAAATTTGTGTATCTTGTATTAGAGCAAGTAAAATTCTCTCATACTGACCACTGGATATTCAACATGGCGCCTCATGGGAATGACTCTCTGAGGATTTGAGAATTTGAATTGTTGCTCTCCACAACGATGGCCGAGACTATAAGAAGATCTGTAACACCCTGAAACTGAGTTACAGTACAGTGGCCAGGGTCATACAGAGGTTTTCCAAGACTTCACAAGGGTCCATCAAAGAAGTCGAGTCCTCGTGCTGTGCGTCAGGTGCAGAAGCTGCTTTAAAAAAACAGACGCACGAGTGCTGCAGCATTGCTTTGGAGGTTGCAGAAGTGGAAGGTCCGCTTGTCAGTGCTCAGGAAGCCTCTTCTGAAGCTGGCTCTCAAGAAAGATGTCAAGTATGTCTCCAGACCTAAACCCTTTAAAGCACCTGTGGGGCATCCTCAAGCGGAATTTGGAGAAGCACCATGTGTCTAACTTCCAGCAGCTCCGTGATGTCATTATGGAGGAGTGGAAGAGGATCCCAGCATCAATCTGTGCAGCTCTGGTGAATTCTATACCCAGGAGGATTGAGGCAGTGCCAGATAACAATGGTGCTCACTAGGGGTGTAACGGTTCACAGAAATCACAGTTCGGTACGTACAGCGGTTTTTAAGTCAAGGTTCGGTTCAATTTCGGTATGGTTAGAGGGAAGAAATGCAAAAAAAAAATTAAATCAAATTAAATTAAATTAAATTAATTAAAGTCAAATTAATGCAATGCACATTTTTATTATATTTATTAAATTAAGTAATCAATTAAATTGGCATAAATTAAATTGATTCAATTAAATAAAAGGAAAACTCTAATAAAATTGTTTACATATGCTAGACCCCATTTGGGTAAAACAGGAGTATGTAAGTGTGCGACCTTTTGTTGGCAGTTATTTACACAATAATGGTTGAATGTCGAGTTTTTTTTTTAGAGGACTGTAAAACTACACTGCTATACAAGCTGCACATTGACTACTCTGAAATATATTCAGTTTCCATTTCTATAGAATTGTCCCTTGAGATCATATAATAAAATGGTTGCTGAAATGTGAGGGCTGCACTCACTTTTGTGAGATGCTGTGTATGTCAGATGCATTTACACTCAGATTTTATAATGAATTACATCTGAATTAAGATGCATAATATATTACAGGTACATTTCAGGAGCATTTGCATTTCGAATTTTGATGTGAATTATACCTGAATTAATATTAATCAAATTAGACGTACTGTACGTTTTAGGTGCATTTATACATCAGATTCTGATGTTAATTAAATTAAAATTTAAATTCCTGAAATAATCCAGGTACATCTCAGGAGCATTTACACCACAGATTCTGAGGTGGATTAAATCTAGATTAAGATGGCTGAAATAATACAGATACATCTCGCGTGCCTTTACACAATGAATTTAGATGCGAATTAAATCCTAATTAAAATGCATGAAGTATTCCAGGTCCAACTCCGATGCATTTACACTACGGATTTTTTTTATGTATATCAATAGTCTTTTTTTTAATGGATGACTTAATCCAGGTGCATCTCAGGAGCATTCACACCATGGATTCTGATGTGAATTATACCTGAATTAAAAGGCATGAATTAATCTAGGTACATCTATTATGTCAATTAAATCTGTATTAAGAAATAATACGGGTCCAATTTGGGTGCATTTACACTATGGACTTTTGATCTCAGGAACATTAACACCACAGTTTCTAATTTGAATTAAATTCGATTTAAGATGCATGAGATAATCCAAGTCCAACTCGCGCGCATTTACACCTGGATTTTTTTTTAATGCGAATTCAATCCGATTTAAGAGGCATTAAATTATCCAGGTACTGTGCATCTCAGATACATTTAATATACACCCGGCATTTGATGCGAATTAAATCCGAATTAAGAGGCATGAAATTATCCAGGTTTATGTCGTCAATGAATCAAGTTACATCTCGGGTGAATAAACAGGCAAATGTATGACGTAAATAAAATCCGAATAAAGATGCATGAAGTTTTTCAATGTTTATTTCATCGCTTTAGTTGTTGTGAAACAGGTCCTGAGGTAACTGATGCGACCCGCGCGCCACGATCTCCCACAGTCGCGTGACTCACCTCTGCGCGCGAGACACACCTTGTCAGGATGCGAGTCGCGCTGGAAATCTTCCAGAAGTTTCTCCTGGGTCATGCGCGCAGTCGCAGGGGAGCCTCGGAACACTGACAGCGAGGAAGCCATTGCTGGATTTACACCCTATTTTTTTTAAAAAGTGTTTACAGGTGTTTTTGTTGAGGTTCTCGCGAGATTCAAGGTGAACCAACGTGGCCTTCGTGTGTTGTCGTTTGTTGGTATGGTACCTAAACCACGTGATATGCGTCTAAGTAGTGCACTACTACACGGTTTAATGCGATTTGGGACGCAGCCCCAAATAGTAAAGTATTCAGGCCTTAAAAAAAAACCTTAAATAAAATAAAGCCCTTCTCAATGTTTTATTTCACCCCCAAGCAAATTTCTATCAGTGATCATCAGGGGGGAAAAAAAAAAAAACATTTAATTGCACATATTATTTCCCCCCGGAAAACCCACCACACTCATCATGTTAACAATACAAATCATTATTCTATTCACATATTCAGATGCATGGTTGGATTGAATCCAGCAATCATCTTTGCTCGTCCTGCATTTGCGCCACATTGGTTAATTTCAGCAATCACTTGACCGTGGGTTCATCATCTGTATCTAATTATTACTAAAAGAAAAAGGCAGACAAACAGCAGCACATCCATACTGCGTATTTACACTCCAAGCCTTTGGATTTGTTTCCCCTTTGCCTTTCTGATCCATAAACATTCTAAGCATTTATTAAACCGACATGTCAAAATCTGATCCGATTCCTCCAAACAATGGGTTCCATTTGTGAAACAGTCAACCAACAAGCGCTCCTTCCTCCTCTTCTTCGTCCTCCTCAGTGTTTTCAGTAGGATTGACTAAAAAGACAGAAATGGAAGTTTATTAACGTTAAAGGATCCCATGCACAAAGTTATGCACACCCCATGCTCACGTGTAATATGCTGTGCAGAGATGAAGACCGGCCCTTTGCCCGAACACAAGCTGAAGGTAACAGGTGGCATGAGCTCCAAGGCAGGGAAGCTGACCTGAAACGGGAGATCGAGTGCAGGATCAAGCGCATGCCGCTTAAACACGTCGTCCTAGATACGAGTTTAGATTGCGGTCGACTCACTGTGGGCATGCAGTGACGCAGGGTGGCAATCGGGACAGGCTTGGACTCACCGACTCCGTCAGATACTGCGACCACATGCATCTCGTCACTTGCCTGAGCACTGAGGCATATCTGCACCGGGAGAAAAACGCAATCGAGTTCGAATCACTTGATCTTGAACTGGTTTTCTTGCTTTAAACTAATCTTCCACTTGAACTCAAAGCACTGGGGGGAAAAAAAAAAAGGAATAAAATGACAAAGTACTCGTTTCTTTTCATGAGTGCATCGAAGCCGAGACAGCACGTTCACCCCGAATAAAAGAAAAGTGATTATTTTCTCTGGATTCTAATGTTAAAGTACCTGTGATGAGTTCTGGAAAAAAAAAGAAAAAACTATTACACATTTTGTAGACGCTCAAAACAATGGTTTTACAAGCCACTTTTAAATGATGGGAAAATAAAAAAAAGGTCTGTCATTTGCATTTCTATAGATGTTTGTTATTCACAGCACAGCTGCTCGCACCATTGCACTGTTATTTTCTAAAAAAAAAAAAAAAAAAAAACCTCCACAACACACGCAGCAAATTGATTTACCACGTGGACAAACGACTGCTTGGGTTTTAGGTTTCTTTAGCTCCTAGTTTTATAACCATTAAGACTGTATAAGACTGTAGAAAGAACATTAATTATAATCTTATACTCCAGTGCTCATGTTAGTTCTCACTCTCCAGTGTTCTGTATTGTTGAAAGATTTATGATCAAACTCTTGATGTCACCCAAATGAGGATGGGTTCCCCTTTTGAGTCTGGTTCCTCTCAAGGTTTCTTCCTCATAACATCTAAGGGAGTTTTTCCTTGCCACAGTCGCCACGGCTGCTCATCAGGGATAAATACACATCGTTCACCTTGACTGTTGATTTCTGTAAAGCTGCTTTGAGACAATGTCTGTTGTGAAAAGCGCTATAGAAATAAACTTGACTTGGGTTTCAGACGGTTGAGATTTCACCATACGGCCAAACTTGGTGCAATTGGATTTTGAGAATCCACATTTAAGGGGTTTGATAACATTAAAAAACTGGGCTACATGGATTGAACCGTATGTACTTTTTTTTTTTGCACAAAATTGCAGTTTGGGGCCAAAAGTGATGCTAAGTGCAGCATACTCTGGTTCATATGTTTTCAAGCCAAGATGTCATCAAGGTTGAGTTGCTGCTGTGTTCTGGGAGCCAGATTTGGATGAGTTCATTGCCATTGTTCCATGAATATATGCGGGCCAAAAGAAAGTGGTACGGGTGGGCTGGCACCGGGCCATCTCACATTTGCTATTGGCATGACTAATAATAGTATGCGAAAGGATTTTTTTTTATTGTGGAGAAGATAAGAATGAGGATCGGTGGATTTTTTTTTTAATGCCGTATTGATCGAGGCCAAATGTGGCCACTTATCTGCTGTTATCCTCTCAAAGATATTCCAAATGAATGCTTTAGGGGAGAAAATCCTAGCTCTCGGAGACAAACTGGAGACTTCAATCTATAGTAATCCAGGCCAAACGATCCATCGTTTAAGAACCGAGGAGCGATCTTACTGTTTTGATGAAGAACTGGTTCTCCAAAAGATCGTCTTCTGCCTTGAAAACGACCTTTGTTTGGCTGGAATTGAGCTCACATCCTGGATAAAAAAAGCAAACGTATGAATGAGGAGTGAACATACAGCTGGCAGGACTTATTCAGACCAAAAAAAAAAAAGAGAATAAATCCCTACCCCAGTGCACACAAACTTTATCAGAAATGGATGATGAGCTGGTTAAGTCTGAGAGGTTGACTGAAGTTATGGAAACGTCTTCAACAATGCCGGTGGTCATTTCATTGAAATTACAGGCCTCAATAGCTACAGAAACAAAATGAAGATGAGGATGAGGGCGTGTGTGTGTGCGTGTGTGTGTTATTTGTAGTTGTGAAGGATCTAAATGTTTGTTGCTTGCCTTTTAAGCCACATAGAAGCTCAAACAAGCCAATTCTTTCAAATTAAATAAATAAGATTTAAAACCAAAAAGGTGGCAAATAGTCACAAAATATAAATATTACAATTATGCCAAGTGTCAAATGATTTGAACTAAATACTAAATTCCAATTATTTCAATTGTAGAATTGCTTCCAGTAAAATTTAGTTGGAAGCAAGTAGACTAATTTTATTGTGTTTATAACTTCTTTTTTTTTAGCACTTGTTTGCTTTTCTTTTTAGATTTATGACTTTAACTTACTGAAAGAAGAGGAGAAATCGGACTCGAGGACGCGAGGGATTAATGAAGCTCAGGTGACTTTTTTTTTTTTTCCTTTTTTTTTTTTCTTTTCTTTTCTTTCCAGAAACCTAAAATGGCCGCTAGAGGGCGGTACAATACCTTTGAACAAGATGGACTCCATGTTACTTTGACAGAAACGTGGAGATGGATTGAACAAATAATATTGATAATAGTAGTAAAAAAAACAAACAAACCAAGTAATCAAGGACGAAAGAAGAAACATAAGCAACCTTAAGTATGAAAGGGAAAAGATGTCCCTGTGAGGGAATCTAATAAAGTGTCGAAGTCGGAAACAAACAAACCAAAACCATTTTAAAAGCTAAAAAATAACAACAAGCATGCAAGTATTCTTAAAAATAAGTAAAAAATGTCTGAGGATTGTGTTTTTGAGCAGAGAATAAATATGACTATCCGTGTCTTATCTAATGTCAAGAGGCCATTTCAGACAATCACATGGGTTTAGCTTGATAAATTGCTTTCAAACCCGAATTAAGATAAACGGTTTTCTTCTCAAAGGAGACTTATTATCCAATGTCATTGGAAAAATATATCTCTTCTTCCCATGATCTTGAGGAAATTCATCATCATAGTGTTTTATTATTAAGTTCCTGCTGATTTGAAGCTTGTTCTAAATCATTTCTTCAGGGTGATTGTGTTCAGGTTATAGGGTTGTGTGAATGTTGTGAGACGTGAATTAAAATGGGCTATGCAAGCACGTTTCAAATATGAGATGCTACGCAATAAAGCAAAAAAAGAGGTGGTTGTGATAGTGGGTCAGGGCGGCAAAAAAACAAAAACACGAATTGGTTTTGTGGGTCGATAGATTACATTAAAAAAAAGAACAATTTGACACACATTCACATTTAGGGGCACAGTTTCTGAAAATTGGGATGAAACCTGGAGAGTGCAAAAGAAAAACGTGTAGAAATGTCCAAACTATGGACACAGACAGTAACCTGAACTCATCCTGGGGCTACGAGGCTTGTTGTTATGAAGGACACTTTGCCTATGATTAAAATGCCATTTACCTTGACTTTACACACAATGACACAAAAATAATCCAAACACTGAGAAAGAAGGCTGGGACTTTAGTTGAAGTTGTGGTTTGTTTAAAATACAGACTTTTTATTTAAAATTCCTGCAAATGCTACATTTTACGTACAGTAAAGGCTCTTCTACTGTCTAGACACATAACTACCCGGAGGTTACAGTGCAGTGATCCACCACCATGCTGATAAATATCAGCCTTTTATTAATGTTAATTATGCGGGTTTTTGATAAACGTTGCCTTAAGGCCACATACAGATGGTTCCACTTAAACAGATTCAAACCACATTAGCGTTGCAGCATCTTTAAGTTGATATCAGATAAACCATAGAGAAAAAAATAGGGGTGATTCTAGACAGAAGGAAATCTCCAACATTTGCTCTGGGAGTTCTTTGAACAAAGAAAGCTATTTACTTGGAGGGCCGTATCCTTATTTGTAAATCTTAATGAGTTTTGACATGCTCACTTCAGATCCCGCATCTTAATTGTGAAAAGATGTTTTCGTTCTTATTGTTGCTCAACAAAACCTTTTATTCTCTCAGAAGACTTAATCTGGGTGCGTATCGCTCCCTGAGCTGTAATTGCTGTAATCCCATCTGCCAGTAAAAACATTGAGGAGTCTGTTGGGATTTTTCCTCGCGTCAATTCGCCCTCTTTATTTAGTAATGTTTGACTTTACTAATATTAAAAAAATGCCATAACTGGTTTTCAAACGAAATCTGATCACGATTCTTGGATTCGGTCGGTGAACACGTGATGTGTGCGCTAACAGGGACGCTTTTGAAAATGTTTTCATAAGAAAAGGTTGAATCAAAGATTGTCATGCTACCTAACCGAATAAGTTTAACACGACTGAGCAGACAGCCAGATGTACAGCAGTGAAGAGAAAGTGCTTCATTATGCATGTAGGAATGCGAGAGTTTTATCTTGCGTGAGGTTCTTCTCGGTTGTAAAAGAGTAACAAAAACAGCACTGATACTGCAGCAAGAGACAAATTGTTGTGCTTCTGTTATTGGATGTGTTGGAACTATGATCAGGGGTCATCATGGGATGATGAACATTAGCACTTTCGATTATGTGCCATCTTTCCCCATCTCCTGCTATACCCAGCCAAAAGATTAAATTCAGAGGAAATGTATCTGTATAAGATGAGATAAAGCCTAGGCCTTGTACAGTGCATCCGGAAAGTATTCACAGCGCTTCACTTTTTCCACATTTTGTTATGTTACAAAATGTGTTATGTTTCTACAACTTGACTAGAGTCCACCTGTGGTAAATTCAGTAGATTGGATATGATTTGGAAAGGCACACACCTGTCTATATGAGGTCCTACAGTTAACAGTGTATGTCAGAGCACAAAACCAAGCCATGAAGTCAAAGGAATTGCCTGTAGATGTTCAAGACACGATTGTATGGAGGCACAGATCTGGGGAAGGGTACAGAAACATTTCTGCAGCATTGAAGGTCGCAATGAACACAGTGAGAAATTTTGAACCACCAGGACTCTTCCTAGAGCAGAGCCACCCGGCCAAACTGAGAGATCGAGGGAGAAGGGCCTTAATCAGGGAGGTGACTAAGAACCTGAATGTCACTCCAGAGCTCCAGAGGAAAACCTTTCAAAAGAACAACCATCTCTGCAGCACTCCACAATTCAGGCCTGTATGGTAGAGTGGCCATATGCAAGCCTCTCCTCAGTAAAAGGCACATGACAGCCTGTCTGGAGTTTGTTAAAAGGCACTTGAAGGGCTCTCAGACCATGAGAAACAAAGGTGGCAGGAACTGGGGGACCAGTTAGGATTGAGGGAAAGATGAATGCAGCAATGTATAGACACATCCTTGATGAAAACCTGCACTGTAGTTGTGCCGAGCTTGTAGCATCAAACTCACAAAGACTTGAGGCTGTAATTGGTGCCAAAGTTGCTTCAACGAAGTTGAGAAAAGGCTATGAATACTTGTGTAGATGTGAATTTTTTTTTAGCTTTTAATTTTTCATACATTTGCAAAGATTTCAAACAAACTTCTTTCACGTTGTCATTATGGGTTATTGTTACATTTGTTACACAATTCTAGCAATAGTTCATTGCATTAAAACCATTACTACAGTTCATTACATGCTGCCAGTCAGTCTGCACGTTGCCATGACCACACACAACCATCCATCTGCACTGCTTCTTCAGGAACTATTTTCATTGCCCGAGGAAAAATAAAACATAATACATGCCCGAAATGTCAGTTAGTCAAAAACTGTTGTATAAACACAATCATGCTGTCGTACTGAATATCATCAACTCTGAGATTACCTGCAGCTTAAATACAGCACTCTCTGCTTGTGTAATGTTATTTCAATAAATATCCAACAGAATATTGCAGTTTTATTTTTTGCATAACCTCTTACGACTTGTTATTTGTAACTGAAGTGCTTATTTACATTAATGAACATGAGTTACATTGTTTAGTTCAGAATGAGGGCTTTTTTTTATTTTTCTAATGGTGAGTATGTTGTAAAAATAACATATTTTGGGTGAATGTTGTCTTCTTTAATAAAAAAATAAGCTATGCTGTTTTGGCAGTCTTCTAGCATTACGTCAGTGGACTTGTTAAAAAGGTGTGGAATGGCTTCAGTTCTTCTCAAAGCAACCGGCTGTCTTGGGTGATACACACAATTTTCCATTCGCCCAGTGTTCCTGGTTCCTGACTGAAGCAGATAATGAAGATAAATGAACAAATGAATGAGTAAACTGTCAAACTAGTGCATTGGTGCTGCAGTAATCTGCTTTTGGTCCTCGTTGGTGTGAAACTGAAACGTTCTTTTTTTTTTTTTTCACATGATTGGAATCAGGTGTTGGGGTCTTGTAGGAAAAAGGAAAAAACAGTCCTAAATAATGAAGAGGCCTTGAGGTAAACAGGGGCCTGGAACAGGGATCTAAAAGATGGAGATTGTTGGAGCAGGTCAGGATTGAGGGCCTTTCTCAGGGAAGTCTGGATTTCAAGCCTCGCTGCTGGTGTTCGAGCTGAGGAATCACAAGAATGTGCTGAGAATAGTGAATTGAGAAGTGCGGGAATAAAACCTAATTGATCCACAGCAGAGATTGTTGACTTTTCGGATGATCTTGAATGTGCCAGAGTGCACCTGGGGAGACTACTGTATGCTTTTGCAGCATGACTACATATATTGCTTATTTAGCAGTGACAGTTGACCTGGATTTTCTTTTCTTTTCATGTCATTTTTAAAAAATGTTTTCTTAAAAATTCTTGATGTTTTTTTGGAGGTCTTCAAAAACTTTAAATGTGACGAAATATTTATTTTTATTTATTTATTTATTTATTTTTTTATAAATGTTCTCAAGTGTGTTCCCAGTTGCACAAGGAAAACATTTTCTAATTACACGCAGACGAGCACATTTTCCTCGTACTTTCTTTACCAGTTTATTTTGCATGTTGCCCAAGGAATATCAACTTATTGTACGTTTGTAGGTGAGTGCAATATCATATTGCGTAACATTTTATAAAAATTAGTTTTATTAGCATAGGCATACCAGCAAATGATCATCAGGAATTTCCATTTGATGTGGAATACTGCTAATATTTCAAAAGTGAAATGTGTTTTACAGGGAAAAAAAAGGGACACCTGAAATTTACAAAAAAAAACCCAAAAAAACAAAGAAAGAAAGGTTAAATTTATTTCCACTGGGGTATGAAAGGCAAAATGCCTGTTCTCTGGATAGATTTGATTAATTTTGTAAGTTATTTATATGAAATACGCACATAGTTTGTTGTAAAGGACACTTAGCCCTTTCATAATGCCTTTTACTGTTACTTTACATACACATTTGTGAGTGTGATATCAGTGGGAAGCACATGGCACCCCCAATCATAAAATCACCCTTGTAAATTCCAGTAGGTGGCCCTAGTGCACGACCTTTAACCCCCGACTGCTCGGCTTTACGGTTTCATTGTAACACTGCCTCAACTTAAAAGTCACTTTTGCTAAAAAGCAGATGCGAAGAGGCATAAAATTGAGCCCAATACAGATTTTTAACCTCCAGGCAGCCTCTGGTAGACAGGCGACATTAGAGGTGGCATTCTTAAACAAGTCCACCCGCCTGCTGCTTTGGACACTCGTTCCATCTAACCAGCACTTTTTTTTTTTTAATCTTTACTCTTAAAAGGAATTCCTGTTTCATCTTTAGTGAGTTCTAAGAAGGTGCACATGCACACGACTCACGCTATCCTTCCGTTATCTCGCGCGTCTGCTTATCTCCACTTCAACACCCTGTCGAGCGCTGAAGTTTCCTTCGACGACAAAAAAAACACAGCATTCACATTGGTGTGAGGCAGAATTCTGTTGTAAAACTTTCTGAACTTTTTTTTTTGTGTGCCTTCTATTTTTTTAGGTATAACCACACCATTTAATGATTTCCTTAGCTTTTATTCTGAGAAGTACCTTTCTTCCAATTCTTTCATATGCAAATCCACAGGTTGTTTTCCAAACAGGTTGCCAGATGGATATTATAAAAAAAAATTTTAACGTTGGATGAGCTGCATTGCAAATAGTCACTTGCGAATGGAAAAAACTCCGCCTGAATCCTCTCATGTCCAGGAAGAACAGTCTTCCATTTGCTTCTAATTTGATGATATCAGGTAAAACGGACAGTGTTTTTCGAGACACTGCACCCACCGATGTACTTTTTCCGTTTCGAGCGTATATTTTCTTTGGAGATTCTGCGTGTGTGCTTCTGTTCAGTGTGCTACTCAGTGCTCAAGTGTAACACAGTGTGCTCCTCCAGGAAACCTGTCCTTCTCATAGCCCCTCTGCATTGATTCTTTTTGAAATGTCAGATGTTTCAGGCTTTACCTGGCTGACGAGAGATGAAGTTGAGCCAGATGCACATTTAGAGATGAAACAGAGGCACCTATATTTGCAAAGGTTTATCTACCTCAACCTGAACTTAACAGGATTTCTAAAGAGAGCAGAGTTTTGGATGTGGTCTTTGCATGTACAAAGCCTGCTGGCCCGCCCTCGATGCCAAAGCTTTTGTAACTTTGCATAAGAGTTGGCTTCAAATCTTGTTACAAAACCACTGTTTTTTTTTTAGATCTGCTCTTCCCCTGTAGGTCGAGGAGGAAAACCAGGCAGAACATGCCGTGTCCTCTGCAGCATTTATGGCTAACCCGTTCCATCTGTGTGTTTTTCAGGGTAAGCCTGGTCCTCTAACCCTGGCAGTGCCATGGCCGGTGTATGCTGAGGTCTGTAGTGAAGCAGTACACAACCACGCAGCGTTTTGACACAGTGCAGTAAAACCAGATATAATCACAAGCATTCGCTTTGCTTTTGCTCATTTAAACACGACTCTCTGCATGTCAGATTCATAAAGAGATTTGTTTGAAGTGCAAACACACAATTTATTTATTAGTAAATAAACAGATTTCTGTGTGCGTTAGCAGAAAATGTCACATGTTAATAGGTAGTGTACATATACTAACTACACTCGTTTTATTTCTTTCAATTGTTCCTTCCTTTCTTTCCCTAATTTCTTTCCATTCTCTACTTTATTTCCTTACTTCCATATTTTTCTTTTTCATTTTCTTTAATGTTTTTTTTCTTTCATTTCCTTATATTCCTTCCTTTTATTTTATTGCTTTCTTTTCCTTCCTTCCTTCCTTCCTTCCTTCCTTCCTTCCTTCCTTCAATTTTATTTCTTTCTTTATTTCCTTTCTTCCATTTTGTTGCCTCTCTTTTCCCCATTACTTCTTCCCTTATCTCTCTTCCATTGCTTAATTGCTCCTTTCTGTCCGCCTTCTTTCATTTCCTTTCATCCTACTCTTTTCTTCCTTCCTTCCCTTCACTTCCTTTTACCTCTTCTTTCCCTCCTTCCTTCCCACATTTTATCAAATTCTTTCTTTATCTTTTTTTTTTTTTTTTAAATCTTTCCTTCAACTCCCTTCATTCTCTTT
>JAAIIK010025701.1:0-32015 GCA_014706435.1 Silurus glanis
TTTTTGTAAGCCATGGTTTAACAAATCGTGATATTTTTTTTTTTTTTATACAGCCTTCAGTAGGCTTCTTATCTAATAACGATTGTTTTTTTTCTACTGTCAACTCGAGTTTTTAAAGGGATATTTCATGTTTTGTGTGTATTTATATGTCACTTTGCATCAATATGGAAAATTCCAGTTGCTTTTCAGTTCCAGTAATATATTTGCTGTTTGTGCCTTATAAAAATTCTGATGCAAAAATAAAATCTTTCTGAATGACGTGCCTTTTCTTTTGTTATTTAAGACGTGAATATGTATAACAGACCTAGAAACCTCTGGATGTTTTACATTTAACCAGCAGTGCAGAATACATCATTGCATGCATATATATATATATATATATATAAAATAGTTTTTTTTTTTTGTTTTTTTAGAAAAGTTACTTTTCTGAAACATGTAGGAGTAAACAATACTTTGTTCAGAGATGTGGACACTTATCTAATCAATATCGTTTGGTGAATCACCAAAACAAAACCATGGTCTAGATCATCGGTTATGATATATGACAGAACCACTGCATAGTCACTGTGTTTTCTCGTAAGTGAAGAACACTAAAACACTTAGGGGAATGATTCTCTAGATCAGCGCGGTGTAATGCTGTATATCATATTGTGTTGAAATACTGTTACCAGAGTTGTTGAGTTTCCAATAAATCACATCCATGAAGGTTTTATTCTATTTGTATATTCCCTTTTAATGTATCGATAAACAAGATGAGTTATAATTGAAGAAACCTACTATAGGAATCATTGATTTTTATTGGAAAGAATAATGATCCCTGTGGGTCTCTCTTGGTAATTTCTTGCCTTTTATTAGTAGCATGTCATGCCTATGGATACCATTAAGGACCAAGAGAACAATTTTTGCACCTTGTAGATAACATATTGGTAAGTATGTTTCAACAGTGGTTTCTTTGGTTTTGATGAGAATAACTTACGTAATGGAAACCTTCTGGTAATGGTTTTAATGATAAACAGCTGATGGTTTATGATATTTTTTATTGGGAACCACTACAAATTGTATAATGGTTTCTTAAGAGAACTTATATCTATTTGTAGAGTGCAGCTCTATTTAGAAACTGTCTACACTCTTTGTAATCTTATTCAGGCTCTGATTCACTGTGGCTGAAATCATCCCTGGGTGTAGGGTTTAAGCCTTTAGGTGATTTACCATGGCGTCATCATCCGCACATAACAGCGAGTTATTTCTGTCTGAACTACAGGTTTTCCATTAAATCCCACCTCCTGTGCTACACTTGGCAAACAAAACCCTTCATTCTAACTCCGGATTGGCTGGCATTATCCGTTCTGTGCTCTGATTGGATTCCAAGTTAGAAAGCTAGAAATGGGAGTTATATATTCCTGGTCATAAACAAAACAAACAAACAGGTAAATAAATAAATATAAACATGCATATTATATTTAGATTAAAGGTATTTAATTCACCATAATGCAGAATCACTGGGAGCCCTGAGCCACATATTATACACATTATACATCATGAGAATCTCCTGTTGCAATAAACCCATAATTTATTTACGACTCTTGGTATTTTCTTTTAAATGGAGCTTTTGTCTTGCTAAAGGTCTGCTGCTGTCTCATCATTTGATTTCTCCCCCTTTCCCTGAAACCAGCATTGTCTGGGGTTTTAGTCCTCTTTGCTTAGGCTGGCTTGTGGTCTTAATTTATCATTGAGGGAAATTGGCATATTGTATATTTTTCAATATAAAACACCGAAGAATGTGAAAGTGGATGAAATGGAAATAAATGATGAGTTAAAAAACATTTTTGGTGCTTTCTGTGCTCCAGGGTACCAAATGATCTGGGGACGGTGGTTGAGGGCCCATGCTTTTCAGCGCACAAAAAAACAAAAGATATCCTGGCTCATATCCTGACACAGTAATTAAATCATGAATTAAACATTTCAGCATTTATGAATGAAAAATTCGAACATTTCTGATTATGTATCTATGTATTACAGCATGTGTTGTGGCGTTAGAGTACAGAAATCCTCCCAGAAGTGTTTTGTTAGCCATCCCAAGCTCTATTGAGCCGAATCAGATTCACAGTGGAATCGACTCTTGTTTAAAAAACGCAGAACCGACTCCTTTCAAGTATCGACTCGATGGTTATTAGAATCTTTGCTAGCTCCCGATTACAACATTACAATATTATACAAAAAATATGCAAAAAAAAGGTTTCCGGAGTAATTATAAAGTATAATTTAAAGGATTTCCGGGTTTGATAAGCAGGATCCTGTGTACTTAAATAAAAAACGGGCCAGAAATGCGAGGCTTAAATAAGATTCGTACCCGATGGGGGCGTGGCTTATGTGCGTGGTGGGGGCGTGGCCTCTCTGTGTGTTGATAATAGCAACCCCGCGGAGTCTAGTAACAAGTTTATGAGGAAGATCACTGTGACTCGAGCTTCTGTTTGGAGTAGGAGGGAAAATCCTAAAACAAAAGTTAGCTCGGTAAAACTATGTATTTTAGTGTTTAGAAAAATAATTCCGTGTTGTGGAGGATGTCTTTAGCCGAGCAGAGCCAGCAGTGGTACCCGACCAGCGTCCAGGTGACGGTGCTTCAGGCGCGTAACCTGCGGGTCAAAGGCAAGAACGGGACGAATGACTCGTACGCCATCATCCAGGTGGCCAAGGACAAGTTTTCCACCGCGGTGGCGGAGAAGTGCGTGGAGCCCGTATGGAAGGAAGAAGCCACCTTCGACCTGCCGCTCTTCCACCGAGGCAACGCCGAGCGCTGCACCCTGTACATCATGGTGATGCACCGCGCCCTGGTGGGCATGGACAAGCTGCTAGGCCAGGCCGTCATCAACCTGCTGGACGCGCACGAGGACAAGGCCTGGAAAAAGACTAAGTAAGTCCCTGGTGACCTCTGGGGGAACCCAAGGTAGTGTAGAGTGTAGAGAACTTTCAAACCAACCAACTCATTGAAATCCCAGATTGTTTAGATCAGGAGTTGATCACATTTCAGTCTTCTTTCATCCATTCTAGAATCCAGCTGTTCGAGTTTTCATACAGATGTTTGCAGGGGGTTATGAAATGGACCCAAAACCTTATTTAAAAAAAAAAATTAGAAATAACTTAATATGAAGCAAACACACACTATGTAATGTAATTAACAGCTGATAGTTTGTAATGGTATTTGTACTGGAAACCATTAGAAATTCTGCAATGTTTTTTTTTTTTTTTTTTTACACTTGCTTGTTGTCTTCTTTCATTTATCCTAGAGACCAGCTTTAGGTTTTTTTTTTTTCCATACAGATGTTTGGAGGGGTTGGTTAGACCCAAAATCTTTAAAAACTTAATGAAAAACGTCGTTGGAGTGCAGCACTATTCAGAAACGCTGTCTAAACTGTTTGTAATCGTATTCAGGCTCTGATTCACTGCAGGTGATCTCTTTAGGTTTAACAAACAACCAATCAGGTCATTTAAAATACCAGATTGTTTAGATCATCGGGCAGGTGTGGATCAGCTTCACTCGTCTTTTATCTAGAAACCAGCTGTATGTTTTTGTTCCATACAGATGTTCTGAGGGAAAAGTGGATTGAATCGACTCAAAACTTGACTTAGAAAAAGATGAAAAAGTAGATTTTAATCTAAACTAAGCGATTTGATTGGCTGCTTTAAGTTGCGTCTAGGAGTGAACAAGAGTGTGTGTTAGGGTGAGTGAGTTGTGTGATAGGCATCCCATCCCCAGATATTAAGTTTATAGGTGCGAGTAGTGAGTATAAAATCGTTAAACTACTAGATGCAGTTTTTTATATTCACTACTTCTGTTTTGCTTCTTGTCAGGGCCAAGTGACGATCTGCACATGTGGTATGAGATGACGTACTCAAGCAGGACTTTTGTCTCATTTTGCTGCTTCTTTCACAATTCGTATTTCTAACACAACCGATTCGATTCCCTAGTCAAGAGCTATGCTTGAGGATCTGTGTTCTAAAAATCAGCACAGGCTGTAGTTTTGTCCTTAGTTTTGTCATTCCTTTCCAGTCTAATTTGTTGACCGATTAATCATTAGCTCGAAGCCTGTTCCAGGTGTGTTGGCAGTACGGAAAACTTGAAACACTGCAGGACGGTTGAGAAACCCTGGACAAGTGTGGGCCAATCAGTAGCCCAGGCACCAGAGAGAAAAGCACATTGTATGTCCAGGTTATTGTTGTTTGGAAGTCATAGTTGCCTGGCAGTAGGTTATTAAAAAAATGGGAGGAAAAACTACACATTAGAGCTGCTTAAGTTAACCGCACTTTACAGTGTTTTCTTTGTTTTAGTTCAAAATGATCCCAAACTTTGGAAACTTTCAGTCGTTTTCTATGGCCTGAATCTTCTGCTCGCCTCTCGCTGTTTTCTCCCCGCTCCTCCATTTTTCATTCTGCAGCGTCTTCTGTGTTTACCCATCCAGAGCAGACCAGAGTTTAGCGGGTGGTGCGTCAGTAATAATGGTCTGAGGGGAAACGCAGTGCTCCGGGTGTAATTAAATGGACTAAACGAAGCATCGAAGCAAATCCTTCGCATCGATGCTTTTATACTCGAGTTACTAAAGTTCATACTATTTTCTCCAAATTCCACCACCTCCTCAACCACTCACGTGAACGCTGTGATGTGATTGGCTCATGGTAGATCAGTCCTTACTAGGTGGATTAATTAGTGTGCACTGGTGATATTTTCTGAATCAGGAACTTCTGGGTCCATAATATGAAGTGTGAAGCTGTGATGTAATTTTCTTGCTGTAGGTAAATAAATGTAATAGCAAGACTTGGTGATTACCTTGTGTGTGGATATGAGAACAGAACACCACTTCTTATCGGTAAACCTCTGACCACTGACTTTCTTTCCCTGAGTCTTTTATTAAAGTACTTAATCACACCATATTTTATCAAACATCACTTATTGGGCTTTTTAGCCTAGTCATTTAGAAAACTAAAACACTAGGACTTGGCAAGACTGGAGCCTCTACTGGCCTGGAGGGCTAGTACATGCATTTTTAGTTTAGTCTGTGTTGTTTTGCTCAATTTCTACAGGTCTATATTGTTCTGCGAATGGCAGGAATTTTATGTAGTCCCTCCCGACCATTATGCTGTTTTTTTAATTTCCCAGGTATCATATGTTCTTCATGTTTTCATGTAGTCTCATTCTGATTGTCTATTTGTAATGTTCCAGTGCCAGTTTCTATGTTTAGCATCACATATTGACCTAAGATAAAACCACACAAATATGCTACCGGGTTGTTATTGAGATCCACATTCCGGTGGTTGAGCGATCATCACGGCGAACCCGTGTCCAAATCCTTTCAACCTAATTTATGCATGTGGGAACTCAAAAATCGCTGCAATATTGTTTCTTATTCTGGTGAATTAAATGTGAAAATCCCGCTTTAGTGATTATTCTGCTGCGGTTGCGGATCGCCAATCAAGGCTCTTGGCTACCGAAATCGGAAGGTTGAAAGTTCAAATCGAGGCTGCCGCAGTGGTCTGCCAGGCCTTTAACTCTGCACTGCTGAGTCAATGCATGTAAATAAATGTAAATGTGAAATACGTTAATGCAGAGTTCAGCATTTTGACAAGAAAAGCACTGGGAACGTTCAACAGAGGGAGGAGCGAACGCCATTTTATTGCCAATATCACTTTGTCTGTTTAATTATCTTAATTGCCCCAGGTCCTGCTCTGCTGCCTGGAGGTCTTGGCTGGGAGCCATCATCCAGTTAGTCTTTATTTGCAAAACACAAACAAGGCACAATCCAGTTATAGGTAGCACACACTTTGAGGTAAAAACACATTGTGTACTTTGAGGTCACCTGTCCATTCATCTGTTTCAATGCACTATGTATGATTACATATAGAAAGTACACTTAGTACATCTACTAGCACTTTTTTAAGCTTATTCAATCAGGCTTCCAAGCAGCCTAATATGAGACTGGACAGTACATTGGAGCTTTTAATTGCCTGATGGTTTGTTTAATGCATTTGTTACAAATTTTAGACACTATCGTCCCAAGCTTGTTTGGTTTTCAAGTGCCAAAACTATTGAATGTAAGTTTTTAAAAAATGCAGAAAAGTAAACGATGAAGAAATAAATCAGAAAGCAAACCAAAACATTGAATAAACAGCATTTTTATGTTGGCAGTTTCTCTTTTCGACTAATCATATCATACGAATGTGCTGAGTCTTTTGCTTACGGTCCGTAACTTCTCATGTGGGTGTGTCTTAACAGTGATTTACTCTCATTGGCTGGTGGGATGAACAGCTCCTAGAAGCAGAGACTTCAGCAAGTTTATTATTATTATTATTTATTATTATTATTATTTTGTGTTTGTACTTTTTTTTTTTTTCTGTGTATTAGTTTGTAGTTAATATTTGTTGTAATGGTAATTTTATACCCCTCATTGTTTAATGTATGAATCTCTCCAGAATTTGCATTGTTAAAGTCCGAAAGCTGTTTGTTTATTGGTTCATTCGATCAGATTATCCAAACTTAATTTAATGATAATCTAATATGTTACCTCAGGAAACTTCAGAAGTGTTACCTCAGAGAACAAAGAATGCTGTTTGTTTAAACTCCATTTTCAGTTGCTTTCATTTGCAGGCTGTTTTACTGCTTTTTTTTTGTACACATTTTGTTTCAGAAAAGTAAAATTCAATACTTCTGGTACAACTATAATGCCACAGTTTAGACGAATCTGAGGAGGACGGTGAATTTACAGGCTGAACCTTTTGTCTAACACACTCTAATTTCACATATAAATATTTTAAGAAGCTACCATGAGTAATGAGAGAGAATTTCAATGATTTTAATGACAACAGTCTTCTACAGAATCACACCCAAACACGAGAAGTTGTTTTGTCACGCGTGCCTTTTGCTACAGGGAACATAATTCGCCTTCCAGTCTAGGGTTGGAAATCAGGCGTGTACTTTCTTTGGGTTGGTCACCATTCATCTGTTTTTGTTCTCGGCCTATCCCTCTTGATCCCCTCGCGCGATGTGTCACAGGTGCTGCTAACCGGCTTCCTGGTTACATTCAAATTTGCTCGATGAGCTCAGCGAGGAACTCGGGGCTTATCTCAGTTTCAGGTAATCAGGATATAGAAGGGGAAAAGAAAATCAATAAATAGACCAACTTCCATTCTCGGTGGTTAAAGTGCACACTAGAGGCAGTGTCATCATCTGTTTGCACTCAGGTCAAACACACACACACACACACATCCTAATAAGCCACATGAAACTGGAAGCTGTAAGTAGTCAAGGTCAGGGCATGTTGTGGGTGAAAAATAATTAAAGAACCCCAGGCTTTGTGTTCTTTGTTCTTTAATATTTAATTCTGATTTATTATTCATAAATTTCATCTTTTAGACCTGATTTATTTTGTAGTAAGATAATGATTAATGGCTCATTGTCAAACAAGAACAATTTCAAAACCTGTATTAGAATTTCCAATTTTTTTTTTTTTGCTTACAGGCAAAGGATATTTAAATCACAGGTTTATATCATTGTGCTTGTTATGTTGCAACATATGTTATTGTTTCTATAGTGACAACTTGTTCCCAGGGACAATAGACACACTATATAATGTGAGGATTAATGGAGTATAAATGTGTGATGCCTTCTGGAAATCTATTAAAAGAGTCTCCTGTGTCAGCACATTAAGTTGCTTGAGGACAGGCTTCAGGGTTGTGGGCTTGTCCAGTTTCTGATTAAACTGCTTTTCCATGTAACTTGAACTTCTCTTGGAGAGAGAAAAAAGAGGCTGTTGAAGGGAACAAATTCCTTTGTTTGGTGGATATTTCAAAATGTTTAACTGGGATTTATTAAAAAGTGGTTCTATAAAAAAAATAAACCGTAATCAATGTATATTCGATAGTGAATGGATTTTAATATGCAGATTCTGCGCTTTGAGAAATGAACCGCTTTATGGTGCACTGTTTTTGAAAAAGATGATATCAGATGATATGATTTGTGTCGGGCTGCATAAAACTACCTCATAGTTTTTTTTTGTTTTTTTTTCCTCCTCTAGAACAGCGTTCCCCTAATTGTTTCATTTCTTAATCCTTTAATGTTGAGTTTAATAGAAAATGGTCACATTCTTTGTGTTTTGAGGCCTAAGTTCAGTTTGCTATTTTAATCTCTTCTATTTGTACAATTTCCACTAACTGGCTACAAAAGTATTTTTGTCCCAGTCACAGGACTCTCTGAGAATGTTAGTGTGTGTATTCATGGACCTGGTTCTATTTTTTTTGACATTTTATAACATTCTCGTGCGTCAGTCCTGATAAGAAATAGGCCAACGTTAATACTGTCTTGCTAACGACATTAAAGCCATTTCACCTCCACATTCCATCCACAAGAGACTTTGAATATGGTCTGATTTCCCTGCAGGTTTGTGAGTGGGGTAAAAAAAGGACTCTTCTACGTCGGCGGTTAATTGATTTGTTGGAAAAAAGCCAACTCATTGTACAAGCCTGCATCCACTTCCCCATGAGAGAGAGAAGTTGAGCTCCGTGTTGAAGCATAACGCAACAATGTCTCTCACCTGGAAGTCTCGCACTCTGCCTCTATGCAAACTGAGAAGTTGGAGGCGTTTCCCCTTATTTGCCTTTCGAGGTCAATGTGTTTTTGTTCAGATGTTCTTGTGAGGAAGGACCCGTCTTTCTGCATGATGTTCACTGGAAATCCGAGCGACGTTTCGTTTGTAAAAATAGCCAAGTATTTGGGCTCATTGTGAACACGCGCTCAATTATGCTGATGCATTATGGGTGGAGTTAGGCTTTTCAAATTGAGCTTGACCTTTTAGAATCCCTCGGGGTCACGCCCATGTTAAATGCCAAGGATGAAATTCTGCGTTACAAGTAATGGTTTTAGTCATCTAGTGTTTTTAAAAGGTGTGTTTACTTTAGAATTAGCTTCTCTCGTGCTTTTTGTACAGGTTTAATATCAGATTTTTTATTATACTTTATCGTTATCATTTTGAATGACTTTATTGGTTCAGAGTTCACTTTGGTTTGCAGTTGCTTTTTTCCTCACACACATACCCACAGTATTGAATTCTGCTTGTCCTTTATCTCGGCACTTGTTGGTGTCGCGTTACTGTGTCCCACTTCACTGTAATGTTGATCTGGGAGCATAGCTGATGCCACCATGCCCCTTTGTCTCTATTGAAGAAATGGCCTGAAGGTTTTCCAACCAAACACTATGTACTGCTTTTGTAGCATATACTTGATAAGCCTGGACAAGTCCAAGAGCAGTTATTGAATTTTGTCTTTTTTTTTTTTTATTTAACTCTAATTAAAACATATTTTTCTAGCTATAAAGCGTTTAGGACGCGCGATTTAAGAAAATTCTCCTGTTATGTTCCCAACACCTTTTATTGGAATAACATTGGGACGTGGACGATCGTCGAGACTAGACTGAAAAGGCTGAGGCATTTCATAATCATAATCTTAAAAAAAACGCATGTAAATGCATTTGCCTTAATATAGATTTGCAAGACCAGTAGAAATTGTACAGTTCATCTGAAAATGCGTCTGACTCGAGAACAGGCCACGGCTTTCTCCAAGTACACCACGAATCCAAAGCCCAGAAGTGTACAGTTACGCCGCACTCTGAAATCCTTCACGCTCTGAATAATTTATTTAGCTATTTCTTGCTCGAAGAAGGGTTGAATTTGAACCTGTTTGCTGACTTTTCTTTAATCCTGTTCTGCTTTTAAATCGTGCTTGACACACTTCTGCTAAATACGTTGCTAAATACTGTATTACACACACCCTCGTTGAGAAACCCAAGACCTCCATTATTAAAATGAGGGGGAAAAAAAAAAAGGCTGAGCAGACTGGATGAACGGGTTTGGCGGTTAAAGATCCCGGAGTGTTTTCTGTGTAAACATGGATGTGCGTGTGGAGAGGACACGGACCGGTATGAAGCCGTGAAATCCTGGTTTCTGTTAACCCTTTTGGCTTGGGTTTCATCTGTCCTTTCTCACAAACGGATATAAATGAAATGGGCTCAGGCTCGTTCCCAAATTAGTATCAAGTTCAGAACCATGCACATCCTTAGATGGCGGTAGGCTGTTTTTCTTGGCTTGTTCGGTTCAGCCTGATAAGGCGATTAAAATAATGGGATGTTTTTTCTGCCCTCAGAAATATCTGAGCTCTGGGTTCCCATTTCCTGGAGCCATTATTAAAACTGTTTGGCTTCCATCTTAAATTCTCCAGTGTAGAAAGCAAGAACATATTGCTCTCACTCAAGAAACAGACCTCAAGGTACTGCATGGCGCCCTTACTTTCTTTAGCACGAGTGGAATACCCCTTGCGCAAGGTTGGCAGTTGGTTGGTTCCATGTGTAAAGTTATCAGAGATAAGCTCTTTTTATCTCAGATATCTTGGCCATTTCTTCTAAAGCCGATTTGTTGAAATTAGATCTGAGGAATGTGGCGGTTTCCTAAATAAGCACACAAGATTATGATCTCCTACGACTTTATGAAAGGCGCATGTCCTCAGAGACGCTGGCTTGTTTCTACTGTCTACATCGTGTCACGCACTGATGCTTTTATGTCTTATTTGAACTTTTTCATTAACCTCCACCATCTTACTCTTATCCCTGCTGGGTCTGTTCTTTCACTAGATTTTGAGGTTCACTCGGATGATTTGCCAGGAAAGCAGATTTGATTGGTCATCCGTGCTTATCTCGCCGGGAACCGCCTTATCGAAATCCAAACATTAACATCTCCAGTGCCAGGGTTTCTAGCTCTCTTTTAGAGAAACCAAGAGAAAGAATGCAGCAAAACACTTCACTCAAACTGGTTCTCACCGAGTAGATCATTTATTATTTGTATGTCTTCATCTTGGTGTCCACCTTCGGGTCCCAAAGAATCAAATCTAGTTTGTTTGTAGCGGCATTTGTGTTCATGTCTACATTGGTTTTGTTGCATCAACGACAAAAGGCTTATATACGCCATATAATCGGAGTAATGGATTTAGTTGGCGACGCAGATTGAAATGTCGTGAAATGATTTTATTGGTTCATGTGTTCAATTACATTGTTCTGCATCAGATTGCACCTTTCTGGATTCAATTGGGGTATTGATTACATGCTTGTCTTTGGATTATGTCTCTAGAAAATGTTTATGAATTTGCCAATATTTATGAATTAACAGCTGCTGCAAATATATTGACCTCAGACTTTCAGTTGTGGTTCAGAGCTCTACTGTATATTCAACAGCTTCTGCTAAAGGTTGCAATTAATTACTAAAGATTTACATAAGTACTAGAAGTACTTTGTCATCATTTTATGTTCACATTATTGTTTATTCTCTTGTTGTACCACAGTACCTTCTTCTACATAGACTTTATATGGTCAAGATATACGCTATATCAGGGGTCCCAAACTACGGCCTGCGGGCAGAATATGGCCACATGTGGAACGGCTCTCTGAACAATGCCAGAGACATATTTTGAAAATGTAATACACCATGGTGGTAACAGTGGATCGGCTTTAGCCGTGAGTCAGTCTGCGTGCTGTATCATACCAGTGGTGGTACCATCAGCACGGACTTATTGCTCGTAAATATAAAGTGCCTACTCTGAAAACATAAACTTCACAGTACAGTGAAATCTTGCACACGACCTTTCCTTGGAATGTTGTATCCGTTCCCTCCCTTCGTGTTCAGCTTGTTTGGCCTGACCGCGGGAGCCTCCGTGTGGCTTTCCAGCATTGCTGTATCTCGTCACTGTACGGTTGAAGTGTTGATCACAGCTGTGTGTGGGTGGATAAAGGCATGTTATTATACCCTCTCCCGAACAAACCTATCTGCTAGTCGAGCACAATACAGGCTGATTCCCACGCCGAAAACAGAAAGCGAGTGCTGATAAAGCGCAAACATGTAATTGTCTCTCCGCCCCGTCCCCTGGCCTTTCATGACCTCTGATTTGTTAGAACAGGCAGCAACTTTTAAGAGTCGTTACGACGAATAGACTACAAATGCACTGAAAATGGCGGTAAATATACTCTGCAATATACTGAGGTAAAATGCAACCTTTCCTGTATTTTTCAGTTGGTACAAGCTGTTCGATAAGAACGGTAAGGCAGACAAGGAGAGAGGCGAGGTTCTACTGGACATCCAGTTCATGAGGAACAACATGACTGCCAGCATGTTCGATCTGTCCATGACCGACAAGCCCAGGTCCCGTTTTTCCAAGCTCAAAGACAAGGTCCGGGGCAAGAAGAAGGACGGGCTCTCTGACTCCGCTTCCGCCATTGTTCCTGCCTCTGTTAATCAGGTCCTCACAGACAGCGAGGGGGAAGGAGAGGAAAGCACAGACTCTCCAAAATTAAAGAAGTCTTCTAAATTTAAGTCTCTCTTTGGATCAAAGACAAATCTCCACAGAGGTGTGTCCCAATCCATGTCTACCCTTGGCACGCTGCCTGAGAAGAACAGCTCGCTGAGCAGCAGCCGATCCTCGGGCCTCAATGAAGAATCTGGTGAAGGTAAAGATTAAAAAACGATATTTATTTTGCCCTAATTTATGCCCTTGTTGCATGGTTAAGGTATTTGTGTAACCGTAAGACAAGGTGTTAGATGTTCGGGTGTTTCATTCATTCTTTTTTTGTCCTGTTCTCTCACGCAGGCAAAACCAAGTTTAAATTACTGGGCCACAAAAGAAACAGTAGCACTGACAGCAAAATATCTCTAGGCCCCTTCTCCCTGCTGAATCGCTCCAAACAGAGCACTCCTGACCAAAGCAACCTGTGTATCAATGGCACTCATGTGTACGCTGAGGATCAAGAGAACAAGGCAATTTCCGGTTCCTCCCTCAGCCTGAGTGGCTCTGGCAAGGGTTCCATAGAAGACCTCCGGAAATACCACGAGCGAAATGCATCTGCGGGCTCCACTGACTCGTTTAAGGGCCTCAGTATTCCTACGTACAAACCTGACTCGGAGAGGGAATTCCAAGTCCAACAACGCCCTCAAGAGGACGAAGATAAGAAGCACAAGAAAACAGAAGGACGCCTGCAGGAGCTTTTGGATGAGCAGGAGAGAAGGAAGCAGCAAGAGCAAGACGAAAGGCGGCGGAAACTGGAGGAAGACGAAGGGAAGATGCAAAAGGAACGAGAGCGGAAGCGGCAGGAGGAGGAGGAGCAGCAAAGGAAGAGGCGTGAAGAAGAGGCGAGGAAAGCAGAGGAGCAGAAACGCCAAGAGGAGTCCAGAGTCACCGAGAGACTCAGTTCTCTTTTCGGCCTAGGGCGGAAGAAAGAGGAGCAAATTTCTCCAGCTGCAGAGAGTCCCAAACAAACGGAAGTATTAGCCTCCTCAAACCCGTTTGAAGAAATTCCACTTGGCTCAGACAACTCAAATCCAGCAGACCCGCAGGGGGGAACTGCCTTCACTCCGATGCCACCCTCCAGTGGCTTTCCAGCTCGTACAGCCAAGGTTTCTGCGGTCAAGCCGAGGTGAGGTTTTTTTTTTTCTTTTAATCCCAGTAGTAGCCTACATTTAGCAATTTGCCATGTTCTTTAAGACACCATACGCCGTACATCTTTCTCCAATTAATGCAAAGTAAAAGGTAAGTCTACCATTCAGTCTGCAGCTTGTATAAGACCCTATCTCAGTTAAAACATCGGTCATTATACTGTAAAAAAAAAAAAAAACTAAAACTCCCAAGCACTTCAAACCACTGCAATCCTAGACTTCTGTTCAACAGCTGGAGGGAACATGACTTAAAAAGAACCATGTTTTTGAGTACATCCTGATCTCAGTCACTGGAGACCGGATTAAATACATTGACATGTTTCATACTTGAATGGTTTAGAAGATCAGATTTAGTTTGTCGTCGTCTTCTTTACGCTTTTCACATTAGGGTTCGCCACAGCGGATCATCCGTCTTTAAACCCCCCTGTCCACCACATCTGCCTCTTTCAAACCAACTACCTTCATGTATTTCCTCAACACACTCATAAACTTCCTCCTTCCTGGTGGCTCCATCCTCAGCATTCTCCTAACGATATACCCCATGTCCCTCCTCTGCACATGTCCAAACCATCTCAATCTCGCCTCCCTCAGCTTGTCTCCTAAACGTCCTACATGCGCCGTCCCTCTAATAAACTTGTTTCTAATCCTGTCCATCGTCGTCACTCCCAACGAAAACCTCAACATCTTCAGCTCTGCTACCTCCAGCTCCACCTCCTATTTTTTACTCAATGCCACTGTCTTTAAACCATACAACATCTCAGGTCTCACCACAGTCCTATAAACTTTCCCTTTCACTCTCGCAGATACCCTTCTATCACAAATCACTCCTGCTATCACTCTTTGCACTGCAGACCCAAGGTACCTGAACTCCTCCACCTTCTCCACCTCTTCTCCCTGCAACAGCACCACTCCACTGCCCTCCCTCTCATTCACACACATGTACTCTGTCTTACTCCTACTGACTTTTATTCCCCTTCTCTCCAGCACGTATGTCCACCTCTCCAAGCTGTTTTAGTTAGTGACAGGCAGAAACAGTTCTAAGAATTTAAATTGCCTCTAGAAATTCTCTTTATTATATATTATGTTTAATATGCTAGTGATACTTGATCTTTGTATTCAGTGCTCTAATTTCAGACAGACCGCCCGACTTTTATATCAGAAGCAATAAGAGGCAAAACTAGCGCAATTTAATATACAAAATGTCGTTACCTTCTTCAGTGCATTTTTCCTTGTCGGGCTTCAGACTGTTCATAACAGAAGTTTCTGTCAAATACATTTCCAGGAACGGTATATGGACTTCGTGGCTAAGGCAAGCTACATGCTATTTGAGTCTTGACTTCCATGTGCCCTGGCTTCCATGGCTCCTCTTGCTGAATGTAAACCTTTCCTTTTTTGGTACAGAGTTCTCTAGTTCCATGCGTTTTTGTCCCCCCCCCACACACACACCAAAATCTCCCCACACGTACAACGAAAAGGATTGCATTCTCTTTCATGTGGCATGAGTCAAACCTATAGGACCAGTTTGGTAATGATGCTCTGATTGGTCAGCGGTGAGGGAATGTGGTTTGGTAGGTCAGCTGAGGTGCTTAGGTATGGAGAAGAACAGGTTGTGGATGAGCAGCGTGATTTCACAGACTGCATTGAACACGTTGCATGCTTTCTTCAAAGGTCTACTTATTTTTTTACTTGAAGACGTCTCTGCTTTGGGGACATACAGATGAATTTAGATAAAAATTTCTTTCATTGGTGAGTAATTTTGCTGTTGTAGTAGTGTGCTTGTTAAAACGAATTAGAGATACTGGGTCACAGGTATCCTGGAACTGTGATTTTATAGGTTATATAGTTTATAAACAGACCTCGTGTATGTTTTTATCTTTAATAAGCAATACGTCTCTAATAGCATATATTCTTTTGATTGTCCTCTACACAGTAGGTTTAGTCCGGTGAATAAAAACTCTCCAGATGATTTAATAGCTATGATGATTAAAGTCTGTGGTCCCTGACGGTATGCTCTAATCATCGATACACAGACACGGACACTTTCCGAGTCAGCAAAAAACCAATCGTATGCATTACTGTGGAGCTTGGTATAAAATGTTCTGTTCTTTTGCGCATTGTTTTATTGCTGTCTAGAAATCTTGCAAAAGAAATGACAAGTTTAGGGTTAATTAAGCCTTTCGACAATACTGGTTCGTGAGCAACCCATATTGCACGATTGTCTTACAGAAGATGGCACCATGTAGATAATAAACTAATCGAATTTTTGGTTCCGTGTAGTAGCAAACCTCAGACCCGGGCTGGACTTTAAAGGTTAACTAGTGATCATGGACTGAAATTGTTTTTGTTCTTGCTCCTTGGCAGATTGACCCTCAGTCAGAAGACTGAAACCGATAATACTGACTCCCCTGCCCCCCCCTGTTCCCTCAGACACCCAGAACTCTGTTCCTGCTTCAAATTTCTCCCCTGAAGAGTCACCTTCTAGTGATCCTTTCGAATCTTTCGATATGTTTTCTAACCTCCACTCTTCTATGGCACCTCCGAAACCCCAAAGAACCTTTTCAGATTCGCCTAGAGGCAGCATGGAGAACCTTTCAGGAGTTAATAGCAGCACTAGCTTGTCTGAGGAAAAGAGCAGAGCCCCGCAGCCACCCAGCTATAATTGGGATTCATCCAGAAATGTAAAACACCAGTCACCAGACTCTGAGAAAAGTCAAAGGCCTTCTATTCCTCTTCCTGACTATGAAGCACTTTTTCCCAAGAAGAGACATGGTGTAATGACCGACACCCGTTGGGAACACATCATTGCTGAAGTGAACCAGAGAAAGATGACTCTTCAGGATGAAAAGGAAATGTGTGTAGATGGTCCTGATGAGCCTGTCTCCAATAAAGCTTCAATTTTAAAGGAAAGGAATACATCAAGCCCTGACCCGCATCACAGCGATCGCCAGCTCGTGTCCTCTGCCTCCAAGAAGGGACAGGCACCTAAACAGCCTCTTATTCCTCCCAAGCCAGCTAATTTGACCGCATCAAAACGGCAGCTTGAGCCTTTTTCCGAACAAAACCGTTCCCATGAAAGTTTACATTCTCTGCATGGTGGAAAGACCCCAATTTTAATGTCTGTTCCTGACCCTGTTCTTAGTCAAATTCCAGAGCCAAAAAAAGAAAAACCAGCCCCCATAGCCAGAGGTATAAAAAAGGCATCTGATCAAGGCAGTGCTGATACTACAGTATTGCCTTTAGCCAAGCCTAGGCAAGGAGCTCTAAATAAAGAACCTGCCAGGCAAGTTCAACCAGAGCAAACTATGCTTGCTTTTGCATCTCCAGCAGGTTCTCAAGAAGAAAGAAAAACTGGTTCAATGATTCCTAAGAATTCCTTGGAGAATGTGAGCTTTGATGAAAGAAAGTCTATACCTGTAAATAAATCTGGTAACATACCAAATGAACAAGCATTGGCAAAAAGTGCTCCTCAGAAAAGAGAGACTGAAATCGACCCTTTCCCAAGTGATGAACTAATCCCTCAAGATCCCTGGGCTTTACCACAACAGACCATGGATCAAGATGACCTTTTCACTGGTGGACTGAAAAATCCCAAAAAGCCTGAAGAGGAGCGCTTTTCAGATGACTTTGATAACATATTTGGATCTGCTCCATTGAAAAATGATCCATTCTTCGTACCCAAAAATTTCCACGAATCCGTGTCCTCTAAAAATGAAACGGATTTGAAAAAATCGCATAACTCTAGGCCTTCATCCGAGAAGGTGTATTCACAGAAGAAAAAATTAGCACCTCCGCCTCCTGGGAAGCCTGTAATAGGACATTATACTATTGATGGACCAGTCCTTCAAGAGGCTGATGATGATTATGCTGCATCAAAAGCACATTTGGCCCCATTTGCATCCCTGTCTTCAGCTAGTCCCAAACTCCAGTCTGGAAGTGTGTCTGGGGCCAAAAGCACACTCTTTGCCAGGGTATTTCCCTCTGAGGTTCAGTCAGGCACTTCACAAAGCAGTGGAGGTGGTGGGGTATTGACCTCTCGCAGGTGAGAATTCCCTACAAATCCCCAACACCACTCTACCAATCATAAAGCAACTACTACTAACCCTTGGAATCCCCTTTGGCCTTCTTATTTCCGAGGTGCCCCCCTATCTCTCTCTCTCTTTCTTTTTGTGGCTATGATGCTCAAGCTGAAATTTATCGATCATTTATTGCAACTTGTTCAGCAAGACCAAACAGGATTCTTCAATCGGTTTAAAGATTGGTTTCCAAGACATTAAGCCTAGTTCAGAAACATTTTATTCCAGGACTAGTCTTAATGTTGCTGATTGTTGCTGGGTTGTCTGCTGTTTCAATTTTGATGGATCTTTCGATTGCACATCTCTATATCTGATCTATAAAAAAAAACAAAAAAAAACTACTGCCTGTATGATATATTTATAATATAATGAAATTTTGATTTGAACAAGTACTTTGTATTTTAATCTCTTGGACAAACTTGGTGTGTGTAATAGTTTCATGTTGGCCTCTTCATGGTGAGAGAATGGTGGTGTTTTTGCTTTTCTTCAGATTGATTTCTTTTACTCCCTACTGTGTCAAACTGTAATTGACTATAATAATCAAAACAGTTCAATACAATAAATTTTTATTTTTTTTCCCACTAACCTAACTAAATTTCCTAAATGTGCAAAACCAGTTCAAACACAAGCTGCACTCTGATGCATGGTTGTAAAAAAATAAAAAAATGTGTGTGTGTGTGTAATATGCATGAATAATTTTTTTTTATATATATTTTGGAATTACTTGTGAGAAGTTTTCTACATTTAAATTTAACTTCTGTTTTTCCTTAGACCACATCCAGTGAAACCTATGAGTCCTTATGAAATCCAGTCTCCTGGTACGATTTCCACCGGAAAAGATTTCAAGATTCAAACCATTCGGGAAGTGGCTGAAAAATCAAAGGTGTGTTGTTTTTTTTTATTTATTTCAAAATAAATAAATAAAATGATACAAAAAAAAAAGTAATTCGTTCTGAATGCTGAAACTGACAAGTACAAGTATTTTTTTTTTTTTTATGCAGTACTGTATGAGAAATAAAAAAAAATGCATCAAGGTTCCTCAAAATGTAAAATTTTACTCAGGAAATTGCACATTGATTTTGACAGGCATACAGAGCAACGCTGTATTCAGATACTGTATATAAAATAACATTTAATTTAATTGGTGGTTGTGAAGGTTCATGCTCTAATATCTTAATACACTTAAAACACTTAATATCTTCTCTTGATATGTTCTTTTGTCCCTTTTGTAAAACTTTCTTTCGGCTTCTCCCGTTAGGGGTCGCCACAGCGGATCCTCCGCGTGTTTGATTTGGCACGTTTTTTTTTTTTTTTACGCTGGATGCCCTTTCTAACGCAACCCTCCCCATTTATCCGGGCTTGGGACCGGCACTAAGGCTTGTGCAACCCTAATGGCTGGGGTTGGTTCCCTGACCGGGGATCGAACCCGGGCCGCAGCGTTGAGCGCGCTGCATCCTAACCACTAGACCACCAGGGAACCTACTTTTGTCCCTTTTGTAAAAAGGAAAAAGGTTTCCAGGCTTCTTGGTTGCATTTTTAACCACTTTAGCAGCCATGATTTAGGTTAGAAATGCGCATAAAGCACAAAAAAAACGCTTTGGAGGGCACCCCATGGCACTGTTCACGAGCTAACATGAGACTCTTCATGCAGCCGTTTTACCACGAGACTGAATCGCTCCCGAGTTTCATGGTGAGAGTCGGTGTCTAGGGTTAGGGTTAGACTAGACCACTAAAAAGGGTCTCCCTTAATGTGTCTATTTTAATGGGGTGCCTCATGAAGGAATGCAACTGCAGCTAGAACAGATTTTGCTTGTAGAGAAGGTTTCTGAAGGACCGAGTTGATCTTATTTACGATCGACAAGCCTGTTGTCATTACGGCTCGAGTTTACAGTGTTGGCAGTGGGTACGACAGCAATTTGTTAGAATGGAAAAATGCAGGACTGTGCCAAATCAATAATCCAGTCCACTTCTGCAATCCACCTATTAAAAGCTGGGCCCTTGTGTATCAAATTCCATCTGATGTTTATTGGTTATGTTGAACACTCAAGCCATACCTTAATACACTTCTGATCTCTGTTCCTTTCTCCAGCCTGTAGAGTGTGGTGCCTACACCCAGCTCACTCAGGAAGAGCTGATCACCCTGGTGGTGAAGCAGCAAACCGAGCTATCCAAAAAGGACGAGAAGATCCTTGAGCTGGAAGACTACATTGATAATCTGCTGGTGCGTGTCATCGATGAGAAACCCAGCATCCTTTCGGCCTTGAACTCCAAGGCTTAGGGGAAGAAGTAATTCACCATGACAGTACGAAGTGGAACAGAACTGAACGTTGTCTATAACGTAGTTTAAAGAAAATGTTTCGGTGACATGAGCTTCCGAGGAACCAAACCTTCCAAGATGTGGCTTTTGTTCTAGACTTTTTAGCTTGGTTGACTTGGTTGCACTTCTTCTGACCGATGAAAGAAGATTGGATGACTGTTCCTCTGGACTAATATCTGATCTGTTAATATTAGTCTCAAGTTGAGACCAAAAAGAAGGGGCTATTCATAAAACGGTGACATGAAGGATTAGCAATTTTATGCTGGAATAATTTCTTAATGTGTTTTTAATGCTCTACGAGTGAATCTTTAATAATGGACAGAGGAAAAATGTGATTGGATGCATTATAACATTGCATTCAACTATGGAATCATTCATATTTTATCACTGGTTCGGTGTCTGGAACCAACATAGTCCAATATCCATGTGATGAAATATGTCTAATTATTATTAGCATTTTCTTGCCCCTCACATCACATGACTAACACTGGATTTTCCCCAGATTATCTGGTAGTACCTTCGCCCGACCAAGCTATAGGTTGTACTCGTTCTTGTCAGCTGAAGATTCAGCTGAAGAACGTACACTGAGGAATTTTCCAATTTTCCAAGAACCATTCGTTCTTTAAGATAATATATCATTAATCGTTATTTATTGTCTTTGCTGCTGTCTTCAGTCTTAATGCTCATATAAGGAAAGAGAATTTTCCACTATCTACATCTCTAGTGTTAAGATCTTTATTTTTCTAACTATATAGTGAAGAAAATTGACTTAATGTTGTACGAATATTCATATCCTCAGGCCACCGTCTGGTACCATGACCTCATTGCTATATAACGCTCAAGTCTATGATTCAGTGTGACCTAATCAGGAGTTGGTTATAGTGGTGTTTCAGCAATTCTTTGATTCTTTCGAGCTCAACTGCAATAAGACGATCATTTATTTTGTATACCTGTGCCTTCTTGTGTCCTTTATGCGTAACAGATTTCTTTCTACACTACATTCCTATGATCAAATATATTTTGGATAAAGTATGTATGATGTTTAATAGATCCTTTTTTATGTTTATTGCATCAACACAGTTGCGAAATGTACATTTTATTCTGTTCTATAAAAGTGATTAAAATTATTTATACCACAGGACTTGGAGTCTCGAGCCTGATTGGTCGGGAGGTGTTCACAAACGGGTTGTCATTTCAAAGTGTGCTTGTTCTAATAGATAAAAGGCTGACACTCAATGTTTTTTTAAGAACGTTTGTCATTAAAAAAACAAAAAACAACGACGTCCCTCTCTTATCTATATAGTGATGCAGTCGCACTTTAGACCTGTAGTTTTTCCTGTTCGCTGACTGAAGTGTTGCCTCATCTTAAATATGGTGCAAGTGAGAACGCTTTTGATTTTTACACTTCTATGTGGCAGAATAGTGACAGGTTTTTCCTTCGATTAAACAGCGTTGTAACTGTGCTAACGTCACACTCCGTGACACTGGTGACCGCGGTTCCCGATGACCATCTTGTGCGACAGCAGTTTTTAATTGCTTGAACACGATGTTGTACTTTTTTTATTCATTTATGGTTGTGGAACATACAGTAATCATATGACCAACGCATGTTGGAAAACTTCAGTCCTGATTGTAAAAGGGTGCTGACGCTAAACTCCTTTCGTCGCTTCAGAAATCTGAATTAAACGTTTTTTAATTTTTTTTTAATTTTTTTTATTCATCCACTACACAATGTTCTACTAACGTCCTCCTGCTAGAACAACTGTGATGCATTAGAACAAGCACGTGCGATTCGAGTTACATTCGACTCTAATGCCTGAGCTGCGTTTGTTTTTCCCGTAATCGGACTAAAGAATTAAAAAGTGCAGTGATGTTACAAAGAGACAAAATTATTATGTATTGGACAATTGACTTTTAAAGCCATATGTGTTTCTTTCTCAAATTGGTACAATGCAATTGGAGGCACAAATTTGGACAGGATGCATGTGAACAGACACATGAACTAGGACAAAGCAAATCCTGCTTCATGAAGATATGGTTTGCATGGGTTGGAGTGGAAGATCTTGAGTGGTCTGCTATGGAGCTCTGACCTAAACCCTATTGAACACCTTCAGGATGAATTGGAGCGCTGATTACACCCCAGGCCTGCTCGCCTCACCCACATCAGTACCTGACTTTACTACAAATCTCCACAAGCACACCCCAAAATCTAGTAGAACATCTTCCCAGAGGAGTGGAGGATATTATAAAAGCGAATGGGACTAAAAGTGGATGTTCTAAAAGCACATAGCAATCGTATGTTCTGGAGTCTACAAACTTTTTTGTCCTTATGTATATCTTTCACAGCGGACTTTTCCTAATCGACAAAACCACTTACACTATTTTACATTACAACATTAGAATGTGATATAAAAACACTAACAAACAACTTAAAAGAACATATAAGAACAACAGCAAGAACATAGAACACCAAAGGTATAAACATGGCAGTAAAAGACTTGGCTACATAGTATAAAAATAGGAATAATACACTACTACTTATTACACAGTTGAAAGATGTTTTTGCTGACATGAACGTCTCAAATGATAAAGTAGCGAGTGTGTTTTACAGGCAAAGCAAGTCCTACAGGCTTTTCTGCCAGACGCTGTGGGTGTGTTGAACTGTACTTATATTTCTACTTGTTTTTCGATGAACGTTTTTGCATAACAACGTTGTAGAAGGTACCAATGTCACCAGTGTCATGCTAGGGAATGTTGCCTAATGAGCCTAAAGTTTTCTGTAAGATTTAATACAGAGGGTATCTCTGAAACATCTCTGAAGCATCCACTAGATGGCGCCATTAGTTCATTTACCACAGGCAGTTCCAGCTGTGAGCTGTGATATTCAGTAAGAACAGTGAAAAACCTGTATGATGGGGGTTATGGCCATACATTTCCTGCCTGCTGCATTATATAATAGTGTACCTGTATTACTTGTATTTCATAGATAGTAGATAGATAGATATGGGTTGTGTGACTCCAGGTTGTTCAATAGGCAGTTATTTGAAACAAAGTGAAGAAAGCAAAGAAAGGAGAGGGAGAGAGAAAGAATGCCAAGGGAGATGTTGAGAAAAATGTGCGTTAAAAGTTCATTAAGAAAAAGAAGAGAAAAATAAAATGTGCATGTAAAAATCTATACATTTAATCTGTTGGCAGAATCAAACACAGTCTTACACACATACACTTCTCCATAGTGTTGGACACTTTATTGTAGACGCTTTTTTCAGTAAAATATCGGTGTCTCCCTCTAAGGGCACCGTAAAGGACACAAACTTGATGGGACAATTTAAAAAAAACACAGTAGAACATAAGACCTGGAATGACATTTTCCAAAATAATTGCCCTCTGAAAGCATCCAGATTCCAGTCAGTGTTGATTAGGCGGGGTCAAGATACTTAACTGACTGCAATGAATTGGCGTTCAATCAGGGTCACTAAGACCTGGTAATTAACATCTGCGGTGCAATTCATTCTCAAGTGATCGTAGCTGGGCCCTACACAGTGAGAAGATTTCCTGCGCAGGATAAAACCATTCAGCGTTTGATTGCACACACGGTTTTTCCAGCTGTGGCGTACAATTTGTAATTAGAGTACTAAATTAACGACTTTTTGAATTTGACCTATATTCACAAGTGAGCTCGTATTTGCGTTTCACAGTGTAGCTACGTAGTATTGTGCTCATGAAAAGCGTGTAAGATGTCAATTGTCGAACTTGAAACGATAAATACACATAGAAAACATTCAAAGTGAACGTTACCATTATCATATGGCGTGTAAAGCAATGAAAAGGTATCAGGAAAACAGTTTTCTGATTTGACATATTTATTTGGGTAAGATTTATTTGAGTTAAAACTAAAACTAAAAGTACAATTTATTAAAACAAATCCTTAACACATTTTGCACAAAACGCTGGCTGAGGTGGGTGGCGTCTTAAACGGAAAGCCTTTATAACAGCAAATGAAGGATCATCTCTATAGAAATGTCCATTTCTTTGGAAACGTGGGATGGGCAGACGTCTGCATTCATTTGTCCATTTAGTGTATATTTTTTCTATTCCTGCTGTGAAAAATATTATTATTATTCAGCACAGGTGAGGTGTTAATTATAGTTTAATCATGTCTATATGATCTGCCACTGCAGCAAGATACAATGACATTTACGACAATTATATTCATTATATAAACCTGCTAAAACCCTAATATATTTAGCTAAAATGGTTAATGCTCCTAAACCCAATCTTCCTAATCCTAAACCCTAACCTAGCCCTAACATTAACCCCTGAACCCCAACCATCGTAACCCAGCTCTAACATAATGCTACCATTTAAATCCTAACACCAACCATCCTAAACCTAACCCTCCAAACCCCAACTCTTACTCCCAAATCTCAACCTTCCTAACCATAACCCTGTAGCCCAACCCTAACCTTCCAAACCCTAACCCTAACCCCATAACCTTAACCTGCCCAAATATAACCCTGTAGCCTAACCCTAACCTTCCTAACCTTAACCCTAACCCCATAACCTAAACCTGCCCAAATATAACCCTGTAGCCTAACCCTAACCTTCCAAATCCCAACCCTAAACACCTAATCTTAACCTGCCGGTAGAACCATAACCATGTAGCCAAACCCAAACCTTCCAAACCCTAACCCTAACCCCCTAATCTTAACCTTCCTAACCATAACACTAACTTGGCTCTAACATTAACTGCCAAACCTGAACTTTCTCAACTCCTAATCCAATACTAACATTTAAATACTAACCCCAACCATCCTAACCCCCTATATCCCGAAGCTTTCTAACCCTTATCCCTAACCCCAACCCTAACCCTATATACCCAACCTTTTTAACCCTCATCCCATAACCTTATTCCGTAACCCCCAAACCAGCTTTAACTCTAACCCCCTAACCCCAGTGGTAAATAGAAATGTACTTTGTTACTGTAAGTAGTTTTTTCTCGTATCTGTACTTTACTCAAGTATTTCTGTTTGGGGAGACTTTAACTTCACATTCACTACATTTCAAAGTGAAATAGTTTTCGCCAAATAAGTCGTTCCTTTTTATTTATGAGTAAATAAAAACAACCGGTCAAGCACACAGCAAGCCACCAATCAGGGTAGAGCGCACGCTAACTTATTTTGATTGCCGCTTGGCATTGCGGGTTAAGCGGCACAGGGGCGTCCACTCATTACTATCATTCCATTAATAGATTGTTGTGCTAAGAATAGCATTAGAGCTTTTTCATGTAAACTGAGTTGATTAAGCAAAGAGACTTAAAAATATAAAAATGATAATACAAACATTAGAGCCATAATAAATCATAGTACTTGGATACTTAAGTACATTTGAATACAAATACTTTTTGTACTTTTACTCAAGTGGAAGTTCAAAGGGACACTTTTGCTTTTACTGGAGTCATATTTCACCTACTGTATCCCTACTTTTACATGCTTTATGTACTTCGTCCACCACTGCCTAACCCTTATTCTCCTAACCCTAACCATGACCCCATCCCCAAACATAACACTAAACCTTCAGTGTCACTTTCAAAATTTCTGAATTCTGGATGAGTAAATCTTTGATACAGATTTTTAACATTGTAAAATCACAATCATGTACAAATCTGTATCACACAAGCGGAACATAGAGCTGAAACAATAGATTTGTGAACTCACCTGAGTAAAGTAAAGAACTTGTGCGAATGCATTGGATTACAGACTAATAACAGTCTGTTTCTCAAGGTGATCTAGCTATTGGAGACCAAAAGCACTTGTGGACAAGTAGAAATCTCGCAAGTAGAAATGCCATATGTAACGACACAGTGATAATGCCAGGTCTTAGATGTGTGCTGTGGGAGTGTTTGGAGACTTGATCGCTTCTCGTAGCGCAACTTGAGAAGAGAAACAGGAATAAAAGAAGTATGTGCTGCACTCCTTAAGTACCTCGCTTGAGGAAACACTGGCAATGTGAGGAAAGTAAATTTCCCTCAGCAGCCAAAGAGGATCAAGACAAAAACAAAATTTTTAAGACTTTAAACGCATATAAAGAAAATTGAAGCAATTGCATATTAAACCCACACAATTTCAAAATCAGTGAACATAGAGGATGAAACATAATTGAAAATATAGAGATGAACAGCTGAGTTTTGAGGTTCCTGCTCTGGGGATCAGCAGTGGCAGTCTCATTGGCACTCTTGAGATTTGAACTTATAATGTTTCAATTGCTTTCTCTAAACCTTACCCACCAAACCTCTTAGCAATTTAACCACTAATGCAACAGTTTCATTTTTCATTTCTCTGCCAGCATAACGTTTTTTTTTTCCACAAAGAAATCCAGTAAAAAGCAGCGATGACATATTTTATGCAGAAAATAAATATAAAAACGGTGAAAAAGGCAATTTTACAGTTAGTGTAAGTAACAGAACATGCTTTACATAGCCGAAAGGGTTTTAAACTGCGTCCAGCAAAAGACAGTCATAACCGTGTAAAGTCTAGAAGTCTGCTACAAGGACCGGTTTTAATGCACATTGTTCCCATCGTGCTGAGTTGTTGGCCTTATTACCCAAGTTTCCCCTCACTTGTTTGGCTTCTTTTGATTTGCCCTTATAGCACATCATCAAAAAAAAAAAAAAAAAAGTGCTTTTCTCTCTGATTGAGTAGGGGATACAAAAAGATAAATCAGGGAAGAGCAACTGAATGAGTCACCATGGCAACATATCTTTTCAGTTTCTTTCCTCGCCTCTTATTTTTGTTTTGCGGTCATGTCAGGCATCTGTTAACATGCACAGACAGCATGATAGTGCGTCGACCGTGTTGATCCTTCAGACTGGCCATTTAGTTGCATGCTGTGGATTTTGGGACTTGAGAGCCATTTGGTCTAGCTATTGGAGACTGAAAGCACTTCTGGACAAGTAGAAATCTCGCAAGTAGAAATGCCATATGTAACGACACAGCGATAATGCTAGGTCTTAGATGTGTGACGTGGGAGTGTTTGGAGCCATGCTGACATCTAACAAGCAAAATTAGATCGCTTCTCATAGTCCAAGAGTTTTTTTTTTTTTTTTTAACCATTGCCCTTCTATTACTTTAATACATAAATGTTTATTTACTGTACTTTCATTTAACAAGCGGGAGCTAATATATCCGCATTGCTTTCTTCAGTTCGGCTAGGAAAAGGAACATGTGCTAATTAGTCTAGATGGATGCTGCTTTGCAAAGTGATTGAATCAGGGGAGAAAAAAAGAGAAAAAAAAAAAAAAGTCTATTTTCGCTCCTCTCCTTTCCCTTTAATGTCAGACCAAGAGAAAAAAAAAAAAAATAAATTTTTGATGCCCTTTCCTGAATTTTTGTGACAAAGCAGCAAGAGACATAAAAGGACGTATATATCTGCGCATTGTTTATTAATGTTGCACTTCACATCTATTTATACAGCACACGTTAATGTTGGAATTAACTACCGAGATGACAAGACGTATCTGATTGCCATCTTACTGATAGAGCCACTTCTTCTTCAAGTTCTATTCCTACAGCATTGAAACCAAAATTTTTTTTTGCACTTGTTTTTCAACACTGTAGAACATTCCGTAGAGACAATCCTATTGTTTGTGATCTCCATGAAAACAGGTCATGACCTCCATATTTGAAGTATCTATCATTTGCAATCCACTTGAGCCTCAGAATTATAAGGTCAAGACATACAAGTGAGGATTTGAATGAAAATCAACAGGTCCTATTTGCCACATCTAGACAGATCAAGCATACAATAATCATTTTTTATATTATATATAAGTATAATAATAATCATTCATATTATGAAAAACTGCATGAATTACTACAAATCTTTAAACCTTAACATTTAACAAAAATTAAGTTCCAAGTCTCTCAAACAAAAAAGACATTTTTATCAAACAGGTGTGCCTGATGTTTTTTTGGGCCACCGGCAGATTTTAGCGATCAGTACGTCTACTAGAAGTGTAACGAGTTTAACACGAGGCAAAATCTGAACGATGTGGATCGATTGTAGAGATGTACGGTTCAGGTCGTGGAAATCAGCATACAGTTTATTATGCATCTATGCAACTTTTTGAACAGCAGAGATCCCATCGTGTTCAAATATATAGAGAACGTGCTGAACACTTGCTCTGGATCACGATGACTGAAGCATTATAGGTTATATGGTTACAGAACCACATTATAACCGTTACATAGAGTGCTTCAGAAGCTATAAAACAACACCAGGCCCATGAAGCTGCAATCTACAGGCTTGGAAAAAGAGGCGGTTGGACAATTGCCTTTTTAGCTGACTTTGGAGCTCTTTTCACATGTCTCCAAGTCCCAAAATTTGTTTAATCAATATAGTTTGGGGAGAATTTAAAAACTTGTTTAATGATTTTTTTATGATATGGTAAACCTGTAGTACATTTTACAGTAATCCCCCGTTTTACCGCGGTTCGAATGTCACGCCCACAGTTTATCGCGGAATTGCATTTGCCACATAACTAATTCGTTTGGCTGATTTTCCCGGTCTCTCCCGAATGGAATTCTTTCGGCTTCTCCCATTAGGGGTCGGCCGTCTCCATACCCCCCTGTCCTCTACATCTGCCTCTTTCAACCCAACTACCTGCATTTCTTCCCTCACCACATCCATAAACCTCCTCCTTGGTCTTCCTCTTTTCCTCCTTCCTGGTGGCTCCATCCTCAGCATTCTCCTACCGATATACCCCATGTCCCTCCTCTGCACATGTCCAAACCATCACAATCTCGCCTCCCTCACCTTGTCTCCAAAACCTCCTACATGCGCTGTTCCTCTAATAAACTCATTTCTAATCCTGTCCATCGTCGTCACTCCCAACGAAAACCTCAACATCTTCAGCTCTGCTCCCTCCAGCTCCACCTCCTGTCTTTTAATCAATGCCACTGTCTCTAAACCATACAACATCACAGGTCTCACCACAGTCCTATAAACTTTCCCTTTCACTCTTGCAGATACTCTTCTATCACAAATCACTCCTGCTATCACTCTTCTCCACCCACTCCCACTATGTTGATATAATGAAATTAAATAATGAAAATATAATTATTAATTATAAAATGAAGTAAAATGTTAATACAGTACAGTACTGTATACATAAAATAGCATTTTTTGGGTGGTGTCCATTTACTGTGGTTTTTCGTTTAAATGACGATAAACGGGGGATTACTGTATTTGTGTTATTAAACCTGGTGGTATTTGAGTTAGTTTGTATGATTCAATTTTATGCAAAAAATAAAAATACACATTGTGTCCCATTGTTTCTCCATACTTTTCCTTACTACATTTCTCCTTCAATTTTTTTTACTTTTCTTTAGTAAACATTTGTTCAGAATCTTCTAACATAAACAAATTGAATTGTGACTGCAGCATCATGTACTATGATCAGTATTAAATTCAAACAAATCGTGACCGGAGTGTATTGTTACACTTTTAATGTCTTCGGTAGATTCCACAGTGTCAAGTCAGATCCAGAATCATCTTTCACATCAAACTTCTTAGAAGACAGTCTTTTCATCTTCTTTAATTGTTCATGGCGTCTGACAAAAATGTCTGCAAATATATAAAATTGAAATTCTGCTCCACAGTTTTATAAGGTAGAATTTGTTATGGGAGGGTGATTGTGGGCGTGCAAGTTTTGCCGTAGCATTAATAGAAGGGTTTGTGTGTAAACCTCTGGCCCTGCTACCAACGGAAATGTGGTGCGTCTCAACACTCCCAAACCTCTACCTGTTCATCAAACAGTCCAGATTTGGCATTAACTCCCTCGGATTGGTTTTTATCGGTTTCATTGTTTGTCAGAGCACCACACTGGCAGCGGTACAGTTGTTGGCAGGTATCCCAATGCCAATGCGCCTGTGGCATGTGAACATCTTTCGCAGTTCTGCTCGGAAGCGATCGTGTAACCAAGCATACAGAAATGGGTTGCAGCAAGACGAGCTCATGGCGCACAGGTGGCACAGCAGCTGGATGAGCAGAAAGTAGCGCTTGTCAATCAAGTCGATATCGATGTCCCGGAGGACGTTGAACACACTGATGGGCAGCCAGCAGACTGCGAACGCTGCCACCACCAATGTCACTAGGCGGAAGGTTTTGCGTTTCCGTGCCCTCTGAGCCTCTGCCTGGCTTTGCGTGTGGTGTCCGGGTACCACACAGTTGCGCAGCTTGACAGATATGCGCAGGTATGAGATGCAGAGGGCTGAGAGCGGGAGGACGTAGGTGATGAAGAGCGTGCTGTAAGCATAAGCCAGCCGCTCACGCTCCTGGCCCATCCAGAACTCTTCGCAAATAGTGAAGCCTTCATCTCGGAACTCCACGTGGTAAGTGTGGGCCACAGCTGGAGCCACCAGACAACAGGAAAGAATCCAGATGCCAGAGAGGAGATAAGCACAGGCCAGGACAGAGATGCGTTTCTTCAGCGGGTGCACGGTAGCATAGTATCTACAGGGCAATAACAAAATGTTTTCTCAAAAGTCATGCGAAAAATTGCAAGTCATTGCCAAAATAACATCTTTTTAGTTTGCACAATTTTCATGTGCAGCCCAGTTAATGGAAGGCAATTTAGTCTGTCCATCTAATGGACAGTTTAATGAGGCTAAAGAGGTTTTAGTTTAATAGATAGTTTTAACATTTTTGCTTTCATGCGGAAGGGAATTATTTGCTTATTCTTGTCTATGTAGTGTAGCGGAGACAGAAGAAGTACACATATAAAAGTGTGTGCATGTTTATTACTAGCAGTAATACCAGTATATATACAGAGTTGTGCGAAAGTTTTTTCATTGTTTATTTTTAGGAATTCATAAAATGCAAAGTGAGCAGACGAAAAATAGTTTTTTAAAATCAGATCGCTATTTTTTGCATGACTACTCTTTGGCTTTCAATTCTTACACTAACATACACACACACACAAAAAAATCTGGGATATTGTATGATCAGAGTCTGGTATATGATTAACCAGTTATAGGTTCTAATGATCATCAATTTCATATGTAGGTTGAAACACAGTTATTTACAGAAACAGAAACAGCTGTGTAGGAGGCTTTAAACTGAATAAGGAACAACCAAACTCAGGTACTAAGGTGAGGTTGTGGAAGACAGGTTCATGTCACAGGTCATACACCATGGCAAGACTAAGCAGAGCAACAAGACACAAGGTACAGAATCAGGTCTCTCTTAGGCTAAGATTTCAAAGCAGACTGGGGTTTCAAGATGTGCTTTTCAAGCTATTTTTAAGGAACACAAAGAAACGAGGAATGTAGGACACAACTTAATGGAGCAGATGAAAGACACATCATGCTTACATCCCTTCGAGATCAGAAGATGTCCAACAAGGATATCAGCAAAGGAACCTAGGTAAACCCATCTACTGTCCACGAAGTCTGGCAAGAAGTGGTCTTCATGGAAGTAACGCAGCCAAAAAGCCATACCTTCTATGTGGAAACAAGGCTAAGAGACTCATTTATGCACAAATATGTACTCTGGACTGATGAGTCAAGATCTGAAATATTTGGCAGGAGGTAAGTTGTTTGCCAAAAGACTGGAGAGTAGTACAAGAATGAGTGTCTGCGAACAACAGTGAAGCATGGCAGAGGTTCCTTGCAAGTTTAAGGCTGCATTTCTGCAAAATGGAGTTAAGGATTTGGTCAGAATTAATGGTGTCCTAAACCATTAATACAAATACTTCGATCATACAATACCATCAGGGAGGCGTCTGATTGGCCCCGCATTTATTCTGCAGCAGAACAACAACCCCAAACATATATAATGTCATACAATCTTCAGTGTAGAGAAGTACAACAAGTCCTGGAAGTAATAGTTTTGGTGCCCACAGTGCCCTGACCTCAACATCATCGAGTCTGGCCAGGATTACATGAAGAAACAGGAGGATTTGTAAAGACCTCAACACAAAGATCTGTGGTTAGCTCTCCAAGATGTTTGGAACAACCTACCTGCCAAGTTTCTTCAAAAACTGTGTGCAGGTATACCTAGAAGAACTGATGCTGTTTTGCAGGCAAAAAGTGTTGACAACAAATATTAATTATATTT
>CM025915.1:0-16524 GCA_014706435.1 Silurus glanis
CCCCCGCAGCCCAAGACGCCTTGCTACGCCACACCCCCAAGGGATTTCAGCAGTAATAAACATTAAGCCATAAGTGAAAACTTGACTTAGTTAAGGTCATACAGGGTCGGTAAAATTCGTGCCAGCCACCGCGGTTATACGAAAGACCCTAGTTAATAGCCACGGCGTAAAGGGTGGTTAAGGAATATAACAAATAAAGCTAAAGACCCTCTAAGCCGTTATACGCACTCCGAGGACACGAAGCCCAAACACGAAAGTAGCTTTAAACCCCTCCTGACTCCACAAAAGCTAAGAAACAAACTGGGATTAGATACCCCACTATGCTTAGCCATAAACCCAGATGTGCTTTTACAACACATTCGCCAGGGTACTACGAGCACAGCTTAAAACCCAAAGGACTTGGCGGTGTCTCAGACCCACCTAGAGGAGCCTGTTCTAGAACCGATAACCCCCGTTAAACCTCACCACTTCTTGTTTTCCCCGCCTATATACCGCCGTCGTCAGCTTACCCTGTGAAGGCCTAGCAGTAAGCAAAATGGATACATCCAAAAACGTCAGGTCGAGGTGTAGCGTACGAAGTGGGAAGAAATGGGCTACATTTTCTAAATAACAGAATATTTACGGACGGCACCTTGAAAGTAAGTGCCCGAAGGTGGATTTAGTAGTAAAAAGCAAATAGAGAGTCCTTTTGAATTAGGCTCTGAGACGCGCACACACCGCCCGTCACTCTCCCCTCCAATAAAAAATTTTATACATACATAATAACTCAACTACAAACACGGGGAGGCAAGTCGTAACATGGTAAGTGTACCGGAAGGTGCACTTGGAACAATCAGAGCGTGGCTGAGATAGTTAAGCATCTCCCTTACACCGAGAAGACATCCATGCAAGTTGGATCGCCCTGAGCTAAACAGCTAGCTTAATTACCTAAAAAATTAAAACAACATTAAAACACTTAACAAAACCACAACACATAAAACTAAAACATTCTCCCGCCTAAGTATGTGAGACAGAAAAGGCAAACACTAAGCTACAAAAACAGTACCGCAAGGGAACGCTGAAAGAGAAATGAAACAAATCATTAAAGCACAACAAAGCAGAGACTAACCCTCGTACCTTTTGCATCATGATTTAGCCAGCCCCCCTGAGCAAAGCGCACTTTAGTTCAAAGCCCCGAAACTAAGTGAGCTACCCCGAGACAGCCTATCAATTAGGGCCAACCCATCTCTGTGGCAAAAGAGTGGGAAGAGCTCCGGGTAGAGGTGATAAGCCTACCGAACTTAGTTATAGCTGGTTGCCTAAGAAATGAATAAAAGTTCAGCCTCGCACTCCTTACCTCACAAGCACTTAAAACCACACGAGCCAAAGAAACATGCGAGAGTTAGTCAAAGGGGGTACAGCCCCTTTGAAACAGGACACAACCTTAACAGGAGGTTAAAGATTACACTAAACAAGATACGCCGCTTTAGTGGGCCTAAAAGCAGCCACCTAGACAGATAGCGTTAAAGCTCCAGCGGACAAAAAATCTATTATCCAAATAATTTATCTAAAACCCCTAACAGTATTAGGCCGCCCCATGCCTACATGGAAGAGACACTGCTAAAATGAGTAATAAGAAGGAACCCCCTTCTCCTAGCCTACGTGTATATTAGATCGGACCCCCCACTAATAATTACCGAACCCAACCAAAGAGGGCAATGTGACCACATTAAACAACAAGAAAACATCACATTACCAAGTCGTTAACCCCACACCGGAAGGCCAATTAAGGAAAGACTAAAAGAAAAGGAAGGAACTCGGCAAACCCAAGCCTCGCCTGTTTACCAAAAACATCGCCTCCTGCAAAAATCAATGTATAGGAGGTCCTACCTGCCCAGTGACAAGTTAAACGGCCGCGGTATTTTGACCGTGCGAAGGTAGCGCAATCACTTGTCTTTTAAATGAAGACCTGTATGAATGGTGGAACGAGGGCTTAACTGTCTCCCTTCTCCAGTCAATGAAATTGATCTGCCCGTGCAGAAGCGGACATATTAATACAAGACGAGAAGACCCTTTGGAGCTTAAGATAAAAGACCAACTATGTCAAGAAGCTAAAAAATATAGCTTAAACTAAATAGCGACTTGATCCTTATCTTCAGTTGGGGCGACTGCGGAAGAAAACAAAGCTTCCACGAGGATTGGGACTAATATCCTAAAGCCAAGAAAGACACTTCTAAGCCACAGAACATCTGACCATCTAAGATCCGGCCACCAGCCGATCAGCGGACCAAGTTACCCTAGGGATAACAGCGCAATCCCCTTTCAGAGTTCATATCGACAAGGGGGTTTACGACCTCGATGTTGGATCAGGACATCCTAATGGTGCAGCCGCTATTAAGGGTTCGTTTGTTCAACGATTAAAGTCCTACGTGATCTGAGTTCAGACCGGAGTAATCCAGGTCAGTTTCTATCTGTAACGCCACTCTTCCCAGTACGAAAGGACCGGAAAAGGGGGGCCCCTGTCATAAACACGCCCCATCCCAACTTAATGACAACAACTAAATTAAATAAAGGGAAGGCACAACCCCACATCTAGACAAGATTATTAAGATGGCAGAGCCCGGTAATTGCAAAAGGCCTAAGCCCTTTCCACCGGAGGTTCAAATCCTCCTCTTAATTATGTTAACCTTACTAATAACACATGTAATTAACCCCTTAGCCTACATTGTCCCCGTACTACTAGCAGTTGCCTTCTTAACCCTAATTGAACGAAAAGTATTAGGATACATACAGCTGCGTAAAGGCCCAAACGTGGTAGGCCCTTACGGGCTATTGCAGCCAATCGCAGATGGAGTTAAACTATTTATTAAAGAGCCCGTACGCCCCTCCACCTCCTCCCCATTTTTATTTTTAATCACTCCAATACTAGCCCTCACCTTAGCCATGATATTATGAGCACCAATACCCATCCCTCACCCCGTAACCGACCTAAACCTAGGTATGCTGTTCATTCTAGCTTTATCCAGCCTAGCAGTATATTCTATCCTTGGCTCGGGCTGAGCCTCCAATTCAAAATACGCCCTAATTGGGGCCCTACGGGCAGTTGCCCAAACCATCTCATATGAAGTAAGCCTAGGCCTAATCCTCCTATCCATTATTATCTTTACCGGGGGCTTCACCCTCCAAATATTTAGTACAACCCAAGAAACAATCTGACTTCTACTACCAGCCTGGCCCCTGGCCGCCATATGATACATCTCCACTCTAGCAGAAACAAATCGAGCACCCTTCGACCTCACAGAAGGAGAATCTGAGCTAGTCTCAGGCTTTAATGTAGAATACGCAGGAGGTCCCTTTGCCCTATTTTTCCTAGCCGAATACGCAAACATTCTTCTAATAAACACCCTATCAGCCATCCTCTTCTTAGGCACAACACATGCCCCCACAATACCAGAACTCACATCAATTAATATTATAACGAAAGCCGCACTACTATCTATGCTCTTCCTATGGGTACGGGCCTCTTACCCCCGATTTCGGTATGACCAGCTCATGCACTTAGTATGGAAAAATTTCTTACCAATAACACTAGCCCTCATTCTATGACATACAGCACTACCCGTCGCTTTCACCGGGCTGCCCCCACAACTGTAAAGGAGCTGTGCCCGAATGCCAAAGGACCACTTTGATAGAGTGAACTATGGAGGCTAAAATCCTCCCAGCTCCTTAGAAAGAAGGGACTCGAACCCGTATCCTGGAGATCAAAACTCCAAGTGCTCCCATTACACCACTTCCTAGTAAGATCAGCTAATTAAGCTTTTGGGCCCATACCCCAAAAATGTAGGTTAAACCCCTTCTCTTATCAATGAGCCCCTACGTCATTACAATTCTCCTATCAAGCCTAGGACTAGGCACAACCCTCACATTCATAAGCTCACACTGACTACTAGCCTGAATAGGCTTAGAGATTAATACACTAGCAATTTTACCCCTTATAGCCCAGCATCACCACCCCCGAGCAGTAGAAGCAACCACCAAATATTTTTTAGCCCAAGCCGCTGCGGCGGCAACCATCCTCTTTGCCAGCACCATTAATGCTTGAACAACAGGAGAATGAAACATCTGCTACCTAACCCACCCAATCGCAACCACCCTAACAATTATAGCCCTAGCATTAAAAGTAGGCCTAGCCCCAATACACTTTTGAATGCCCCCCGTCATGCAAGGATTAGACCTGCTAACAGGGCTAATTATAGCAACCTGACAAAAACTAGCGCCATTCGCACTAATCATTCAAATCGCCCCCTCTACTCACCCCCAAGTAATTACTGCCCTCGGACTTCTATCTATCTTCATCGGGGGCTGAGGAGGCCTTAACCAAACCCAACTACGTAAAATTTTAGCCTACTCATCAATCGCACACCTAGGCTGAATAATCATTATTGTACAATTCAAACCCCAACTAACAATCCTAGCCCTAATCACCTATATCTTGATGACCGCCGCAATCTTTCTTACACTCAAACTAATCTCCGCAACAAAAATCAACTCACTAGCCACAGGCTGATCGAAAACCCCTATTCTTACAACAACAGCAGCCCTTTCCCTCCTCTCATTAGGAGGACTCCCCCCACTCACAGGATTTATGCCAAAATGGCTGATTCTCCAAGAACTCACAACACAGAAACTCCCACTTACCGCAACAATTGCAGCCCTCAGCGCCCTCCTAAGCCTCTACTTCTACCTACGACTATGCTACTCTATAACCTTAACAATTTCCCCAAACACAAACAATGCATCAACCCCCTGACGCCTACAAAACACACAAAACACAATGCCCCTGGCCATCTTCACAACATCAACACTTCTTCTCCTCCCTCTAACCCCCTTGGCACAAGCACTAATCAGCTAGAGACTTAGGATAATACCAGACCAAAAGCCTTCAAAGCTTTAAGTAGGAGTGAAAATCTCCTAGTCTCTGTATAAGGCTTGCGGGACTCTATCCCACAGCTTCTGAATGCAACCCAGACACTTTAATTAAGCTAAAGCCTTACTAGATGAGAAGGCCTCGATCCTACAAACTCCTAGTTAACAGCTAGACGCTCAAGCCAGCGAGCATTCATCTACTTTCCCCGCCTGTTCGTCGAATAAAGGCGGGGAAAGCCCCGGGAGGTGTCAACCTCCGTCTCTGGATTTGCAATCCAACGTGTAATACACCACAAAGCTTTATGATAGGAAAAGGACTTAAACCTTTGTTCATGGAGCTACAATCCACCGCCTAGCCCTCGGCCATCCTACCTGTGACAATCACGCGCTGATTCTTCTCAACCAACCATAAAGACATTGGCACCCTTTACCTAGTATTTGGTGCCTGAGCCGGAATAGTCGGCACAGCCTTAAGTCTCCTAATCCGAGCAGAGCTGGCCCAACCTGGCGCCCTCCTAGGCGATGATCAAATTTATAACGTCATCGTTACTGCTCACGCCTTTGTAATAATCTTCTTTATAGTAATACCAATTATGATCGGAGGGTTTGGAAACTGGCTTGTGCCTCTTATGATTGGGGCACCAGACATGGCTTTCCCCCGGATAAACAACATAAGCTTCTGACTTCTCCCTCCTTCATTCCTGCTACTACTAGCCTCCTCCGGAGTCGAAGCGGGCGCAGGAACAGGATGAACCGTTTACCCCCCTCTTGCAGGAAACCTCGCCCACGCAGGTGCTTCCGTAGACTTAACAATCTTTTCACTACACCTCGCAGGTGTGTCCTCCATCCTTGGGGCCATCAATTTCATTACAACTATTATTAACATAAAACCCCCAGCCATCTCACAATACCAAACACCTTTATTTGTGTGGGCCGTACTAATTACAGCAGTGCTTTTACTCCTGTCCCTGCCAGTCCTGGCCGCAGGAATTACAATGCTCCTAACGGACCGAAATCTAAATACTACATTCTTTGACCCCGCAGGAGGCGGAGACCCAATCCTCTACCAACATCTTTTCTGATTCTTTGGACACCCAGAAGTCTACATTTTAATCCTGCCAGGGTTTGGGATAATTTCTCACATTGTCGCTTACTATGCCGGCAAAAAAGAACCATTTGGCTACATAGGAATGGTCTGAGCTATAATGGCCATTGGTCTTCTGGGCTTCATTGTATGAGCCCACCACATATTTACAGTAGGAATGGACGTAGACACACGAGCCTACTTTACATCCGCAACAATAATTATCGCAATTCCAACAGGGGTCAAAGTATTCAGTTGACTAGCCACGCTACACGGAGGGTCAATTAAATGAGAAACGCCAATACTCTGAGCTCTTGGGTTTATTTTCCTATTCACAGTCGGGGGACTTACCGGAATTGTATTAGCCAACTCATCCCTAGACATCGTACTACATGACACCTACTACGTAGTAGCCCACTTCCACTATGTCTTGTCAATGGGGGCCGTATTTGCAATTATAGGAGCTTTCGTTCACTGATTCCCCCTTTTTACAGGCTACACAATACACGACACCTGAACAAAAATTCACTTCGGAACTATGTTTGTAGGCGTAAACCTCACCTTCTTCCCCCAGCACTTCCTAGGCCTCGCCGGAATACCACGACGATATTCAGACTACCCAGACGCATACTCACTATGAAATATTGTTTCATCCATTGGCTCCTTAATTTCCCTAGTAGCAGTCGTAATGTTCTTATACATCTTATGAGAAGCTTTCACCGCTAAACGAGAAGTGCTCTCCGTTGAATTAACTACCACAAACGCAGAATGACTGCACGGATGCCCTCCCCCCTACCACACATTTGAAGAACCAGCATTCGTACAGGTACAAGCAAACTAACGAGAAAGGAAGGAATCGAACCCCCATAAACTAGTTTCAAGCCAGTCACATAACCGCTCTGTCACTTTCTTCCATAAGATACTAGTAAAATGACTATCACCTTGCCTTGTCAAGGCAAAATTGCAGGTTAAAGCCCTGCGTATCTTAAGCTTAACAGCCTAATGGCACACCCCTCACAACTAGGATTCCAAGACGCGGCCTCCCCTGTAATAGAAGAACTTCTCCACTTTCATGACCATGCCTTAATAATCGTTTTCTTAATTAGCACTCTAGTTCTATATATTATTGTCGTAATAGTCACCACTAAGCTCACCAATAAATATATTCTGGACTCCCAAGAAATTGAAGTTGTATGAACAATTTTACCAGCAGTAATTCTCATTATAGTTGCCCTGCCGTCCCTACGAATTTTATACCTAATAGACGAAGTTAATGCCCCCCACCTTACTGTAAAAGCTATGGGCCACCAATGATACTGGAGCTACGAGTATACAGACTATGAAAACCTGGCCTTTGACTCCTATATGGTCCCAACACAAGACTTAGCCCCCGGACAATTCCGACTCTTAGAAACAGACCACCGAATGGTCGTCCCCATAGAATCCCCCGTCCGAGTCCTAATCTCAGCTGAAGACGTCCTACACTCCTGAGCAGTCCCAGCCCTGGGTATTAAACTAGACGCCGTCCCCGGCCGACTTAATCAAACATCCTTTATTACCTCTCGCCCCGGCGTATTCTACGGACAATGTTCTGAAATTTGTGGGGCCAATCACAGCTTCATGCCAATTGTCGTAGAAGCCGTCCCACTTGAACACTTTGAGAATTGATCCTCCCTCATACTTGAAGACGCCTCACTGAGAAGCTAAATAGGGATTAGCATTAGCCTTTTAAGCTAAAGATTGGTGGCCCCCAACCACCCCCAGTGATATGCCACAATTAAACCCCGCCCCATGATTTGCAATTCTTGTATTCTCGTGACTAATCTTCCTAACAGTAATCCCCAACAAAGTTTTAAATCACTCATTTACAAATGAAGTCACAGCACTCAATGCTGAAGAACTTAAATCCGACACCTGAAACTGACCATGGCACTAAACCTATTTGACCAATTCATAAGCCCCACACATCTAGGCATTCCCTTAATTGCTATCGCACTTACCCTGCCCTGAATACTTGTGCCCTCTCCAACCAACCGCTACCAAAATAACCGGCTAGTTTCCCTCCAAAACTGATTTATCAAAATTTTTACACACCAACTATTAATACCATTAAATCAAGGAGGACATAAATGAGCAATAATTTTAGCCTCCCTAATAATTTTTATCCTTATACTAAACATGCTAGGGCTCCTGCCATATACCTTCACACCTACAACACAGCTGTCATTAAACATGGGCTTGGCCGTTCCACTATGGCTAGCCACCGTTATTATCGGCCTACGAAACCAACCAACAGTGGCCCTAGGCCACCTCCTGCCAGAAGGCACTCCAGTCCTGCTAATTCCCGTATTAATTATTATCGAAACTATTAGCCTATTCATTCGTCCCCTTGCTCTAGGAGTACGACTCACCGCTAACCTAACAGCCGGACATCTACTCATCCAACTAATCTCTACTGCAACCATTACTTTAATGCCCATAATAACAACCGTAGCGGCACTTACCGCCGTACTTCTCGTGCTGCTGACACTCCTAGAAATTGCAGTAGCCATTATTCAAGCTTATGTTTTCGTACTTCTACTAAGCCTCTACCTACAAGAAAACGTCTAATGACCCACCAAGCACACGCATATCACATGGTTGACCCAAGCCCGTGGCCCCTAACCGGCGCAGTAGCTGCTCTCCTAATAACATCAGGTTTAGCAATCTGATTCCACTTCCACTCGACAATCCTCCTAACACTAGGCCTAGTGCTACTCCTACTCACAATGTACCAATGATGGCGGGACATTGTACGAGAAGGCACTTTCCAAGGACATCATACTCCCCCCGTCCAAAAAGGCCTGCGATACGGAATAATCCTCTTTATCACATCAGAAGTTTTCTTCTTCCTAGGATTTTTCTGAGCCTTCTACCACTCCAGCCTCGCTCCGACCCCTGAACTAGGAGGCTGCTGACCCCCAACAGGCATTACGACATTAGATCCATTCGAAGTTCCTCTCCTAAACACCGCTGTGCTCTTAGCATCTGGTGTGACAGTAACATGAGCCCACCACAGCCTGATAGAAGGGGAACGCAAACAAGCAATCCAATCCCTTACCCTAACAATCCTGCTAGGATTTTACTTCACCGCACTTCAAGCCATGGAATACTACGAAGCCCCCTTCACCATTGCTGACGGGGTCTACGGCTCAACCTTCTTCGTAGCAACAGGATTCCATGGACTCCATGTAATTATTGGCTCAACCTTCCTTGCAACCTGCCTACTCCGACAAATCCAGTATCACTTTACATCAGAACATCACTTTGGATTTGAAGCAGCTGCCTGATACTGACACTTCGTAGACGTCGTATGATTATTCTTATACGTCTCCATTTACTGATGAGGCTCATATCTTTCTAGTATCCAAAGTTAGTACAAGTGACTTCCAATCACCCAGTCTTGGTTAAACCCCAAGGAAAGATAATGAACTTAATTATGACCATTATACTGATTACTACAGCACTGTCCACAATTTTAGCCCTAGTATCCTTCTGACTCCCCCAAATAAGCCCAGACGCAGAAAAACTGTCCCCCTACGAATGCGGATTTGACCCCCTCGGATCAGCACGTCTTCCATTCTCCCTCCGGTTTTTCCTAATCGCTATCCTCTTTCTACTATTTGACCTAGAAATTGCACTACTACTCCCCCTGCCCTGAGGCAATCAGCTGCCAGACCCAACCTACACCCTCATATGCGCCGCAGCCGTGCTAGTCCTGCTTACATTAGGCCTAATCTATGAATGAGTTCAAGGAGGCCTAGAATGAGCTGAATAGGGAGTTAGTCCAAATACAAGACCTCTGATTTCGACTCAGAAGACCGCGGTTCAAATCCACGACCCCCTTATGACACCTGTATACTTCAGCTTTACATCCGCATTTACTCTGGGGCTTTTAGGCCTAGCCTTCCATCGCACCCACCTCCTATCTGCCCTTCTTTGTCTAGAAGGAATAATACTATCCCTATTTATCGCATTGGCCCTATGAATGCTACAACTAGAATCCACTGCTTTCTCCGCAGCCCCAATCCTTCTATTAGCCTTCTCAGCCTGCGAAGCCAGTGCAGGCCTAGCCTTACTAGTCGCTACAGCCCGAACCCACGGAACTGATCGACTACAGGCCTTAAACCTACTACAATGCTAAAAATTCTATTACCAACAATTATACTACTACCCACAATCTGGTTCTCCCCTCCTAAATGGTTATGAACCATTTCAACACTCCAAAGCCTACTTATTGCCTTACTTAGCCTTACCTGAATCAAATGGTGCTCAGAAACAGGCTGAGCATCTTCCAACCCATATATGGGCACAGACCCCCTATCAACCCCCCTTCTCGTCTTAACTTGCTGACTCTTGCCTCTCATGATTTTAGCAAGCCAAAACCACATCAAAACTGAACCAATCCCCCGTCAACGAAGCTATATTACTCTTCTAACCTCTTTGCAAATCTTCCTAATTATAGCATTCGGAGCCACCGAGATCGTCATATTTTATATTATATTTGAAGCAACCCTCATTCCAACCTTAATTATTATTACTCGCTGGGGCAATCAAGCCGAACGCCTAAGCGCAGGCACATACTTCCTCTTCTACACGCTAGCAGGGTCCCTTCCATTATTAGTTGCCCTGCTATTACTTCACCAAAGTACAAACACGCTGTCAATACTAATCATTCAATATTCACACCCCCTGATTCTTAACTCATGAGGAGATAAAATTTGATGGGCCGGGTGCTTAATTGCCTTCCTAGTAAAAATACCCCTTTACGGAGTCCACTTATGACTGCCAAAAGCCCACGTAGAGGCCCCAGTAGCTGGCTCAATAGTACTAGCTGCAATTCTTCTAAAACTAGGAGGCTATGGTATAATGCGCATAATAGTAATTTTAGACCCCCTATCAAAAGACCTCGTATATCCAATCATTGCCCTAGCCCTATGAGGAATTATCATAACAGGGTCCATCTGTTTACGACAAACAGATTTAAAATCATTAATCGCCTACTCCTCTGTGAGCCACATAGGCCTGGTTGCAGGAGGAATCCTGATCCAAACACCATGAGGATTTACCGGAGCCCTAGTATTAATAATTGCCCATGGTCTAGTGTCCTCTGCCCTCTTCTGCCTAGCTAATACAACCTATGAGCGCACCCACAGCCGAACAATAGTCCTTGCCCGAGGCCTACAAGCCATCTTCCCCCTAACGGCCACTTGATGGTTTATTTCCAACCTCGCAAATCTAGCCCTCCCCCCACTACCAAACCTTATAGGAGAATTACTTATCATCACAGCAATATTTAACTGATCCCCCCTAACTCTCGTATTAACAGGGGCAGGAACTCTAATTACTGCGGCCTACTCCCTCTATCTCTTCTTAATGACCCAACGAGGCCCCCTCCCACAACACATCATTAATCTACAACCCTTTCACACACGAGAGCACTTACTAATGGCACTACACCTTCTCCCGGTCCTCCTCCTCATTTTAAAGCCCGAAATCATATGAGGCTGATGATACTGTAGATATAGTTTAACTTAAAACATTAGATTGTGATTCTAAAAATAGAGGTTAAATTCCTCTTATCCACCGAAAGAGGCCAAGGGCAGTAAGGACTGCTAATCCCTATTTCCATGGTTAAACTCCATGGCTCATTCAAAGCTTCTAAAGGATAATAGTTAATCCATTGGTCTTAGGAACCAAAAACTCTTGGTGCAACTCCAAGTAGCAGCTATGGTAAACATTATTATAACTACCACCCTTCTTTTAACCCTAACAATCCTAATTTTACCCCTAATATTAACACTGCACCCCAAACCGCTAGACCAAAACTGAGCCATAAAACATGCAAAAACCGCCGTAAGCCTAGCATTCTTCACCAGCACGATTCCACTAATCATTTTTCTAGATCAGGGAACAGAAAGCATCATTACCACCTGGTCCTGAATAAACATTATGAGCTTTGACATCAATATTAGCTTTAAATTCGACCATTATTCCTTAATCTTTACCCCTGTCGCCCTGTACGTGACATGATCAATTCTAGAGTTCGCATCATGATACATGCACGCGGACCCAAACTTAAACCGATTCTTCAAGTACCTACTACTATTTCTAGTAGCCATAATTATCTTAGTTACTGCCAACAACCTATTTCAACTATTCATCGGCTGAGAAGGAGTAGGCATTATGTCTTTCCTATTAATTGGGTGGTGACACGGCCGAGCAGATGCTAACACAGCAGCCCTACAAGCAGTACTTTACAACCGTGTAGGAGACATTGGCCTAATTCTTGCCATAGCCTGAATTGCCATAAACCTTAATTCATGAGAAATCCCCCAAATCTTTTTAATATCTAAAAATATTGATATAACCCTGCCACTAATAGGCTTAATCTTAGCCGCTACAGGAAAATCAGCCCAATTCGGCCTACACCCCTGACTACCCTCAGCAATAGAAGGCCCAACCCCAGTATCAGCCCTACTCCACTCAAGTACAATAGTAGTTGCAGGTATCTTCCTACTAATTCGACTTCACCCCTTAATAGAAAACAACCAGCTAGCCCTAACTACCTGCTTATGCTTGGGGGCTTTGACAACCCTATTTACTGCAACCTGCGCCCTAACCCAAAACGACATCAAAAAAATTGTAGCATTTTCAACATCCAGCCAACTAGGCCTAATAATAGTCACTATTGGGCTAAACCAGCCACAACTGGCCTTCCTGCACATCTGCACCCACGCCTTCTTTAAAGCAATACTATTCCTATGCTCCGGCTCAATCATTCACAGCCTTAACGACGAGCAAGATATTCGAAAAATAGGAGGCCTCCACAAACTAATGCCATTCACTTCCTCCTGTTTAATAATTGGAAGTCTTGCATTAACAGGAACTCCCTTCCTCACCGGCTTCTTCTCAAAAGACGCAATCATCGAAGCACTCAATACCTCCCACTTAAACGCCTGAGCCCTAGCCCTAACACTACTTGCCACCTCTTTTACCGCAGTCTACAGCCTACGAGTCGTTTTCTTCGTAACAATGGGCTCCCCCCGGTTCTCCGCCTTATCCCCAATTAATGAAAACCACCCCGAAGTAATAGCATCCATCCAACGATTAGCCTGAGGAAGCATCATTGCAGGCCTCATTATTACCTCAAACTTCCTACCGTCCAAAACCCCTGTTATAACAATACCCCCCTCCCTTAAATTAGCCGCATTAGCGGTAACAATCACAGGCCTCGCCATTGCCCTTGCCCTAGCCAAAACAACAACCAAACAAATTAAAATCACGCCCACTCTCACACTTCACAACTTCTCAAATATACTAGGCTTTTTCCCATCAGTTATACATCGCTCAATCCCAAAATTTAGCCTAACCCTAGGAAAACAAGCCACCAAACTAGATCGCCAATGAATAGAGATAGGGCCAAAAGGACTCCTCCCCCTCCACACCTGCCTATCCTCAATATTTGATAATATTGACACCAATATTGTCAAAGTCTATTTGACCTTCTATCTAATCTCAACAGCCCTAGTTATTACCCTCCTAACCATCCTCTAAACCGCCCGAAGCGCTCCACGACTCAGCCCTCGAGTCAACTCCAAAACCACAAAAAGGCATAATAACAAGACTCAAGCACACACCACCAATATTCCACCACCAACAGAATATATTAAAGAAACCCCTCCAATATCCCCACGCACAACAAAGAATTCCTTAAACTCATCCACAACCACTCAACAATCCCCATACTCCTCCCCAAACCACCACATTGCCGCTCCAGCCCCCAACAAATACATCACCACATAAGTCTTAACAGACCCAACCCCCCATGTTTCAGGAAAAGGCTCAGCAGCCAAAGCCGCAGAATATGCAAACACAACTAACATCCCACCCAAATAAATTAAAAACAGCATCAAACCCACTAATGACCCCCCATGCCCCACTAAAATTCCACAACCAACCCCCGCAGCCATAGCCAAGCCCAAAGCGGCAAAATAAGGCGCCGGATTAGAGGCAACCCCCACCAAACCAACCACCAGACATAACAACAACAAACTAAGAAAATATATCATAATTCCCGCCAGGATTTTAACCAGGACTAATGACTTGAAAAACCACCGTTGTAATTCAACTACGAAAACCATGGTAACCCGAAAAACCCACCCTCTATTTAAAATTATTAACAACGCACTAATTGATTTACCAGCTCCCTCTAACATCTCTGCATGATGAAACTTTGGCTCCCTCCTCCTACTATGTCTCATAATACAAATTCTAACAGGACTATTCCTAGCTATACACTACACCTCAGACATCTCAACTGCTTTCTCATCCGTAGTCCACATCTGCCGGGACGTAAACTACGGCTGACTCATCCGTAACATCCACGCCAACGGAGCCTCCTTCTTTTTCATCTGCATCTACCTACATATTGGACGAGGCCTTTACTACGGGTCATACCTCTACAAAGAAACCTGAAACATCGGCGTAGTCCTGCTACTACTCGTTATAATAACAGCCTTCGTTGGGTACGTACTACCTTGAGGACAAATATCCTTCTGAGGCGCTACAGTAATTACAAATTTATTATCCGCCGTTCCCTACATAGGAGATGCTCTAGTACAGTGAATCTGAGGGGGCTTTTCTGTAGACAACGCAACTCTCACACGATTCTTCGCATTCCACTTCATCCTGCCCTTCGCTATTGTAGCCGCTACGCTGCTACATGCTCTCTTTTTACACGAAACAGGCTCAAATAACCCAGCTGGCCTAAACTCGGACACAGATAAAATTTCCTTCCACCCCTACTTCTCATACAAAGACCTCCTAGGCTTCATTATACTACTTACAGCCCTTACAGCCTTAGCATTATTCTCCCCAAACCTCTTAGGAGACCCCGAAAACTTCACACCAGCCAACCCCTTAGTGACTCCCCCCCATATCAAGCCAGAATGATACTTCTTGTTCGCATACGCCATCCTACGATCAATCCCAAACAAACTAGGAGGGGTTTTAGCACTCCTGCTATCCATCCTAGTATTAATAACTGTCCCCCTACTACACACCTCCAAACAACAAGGACTTACTTTCCGCCCCCTGACCCAACTCCTATTCTGAACCCTAGTAGCAGATGTCATGATCCTAACCTGAATCGGGGGAATGCCGGTTGAACACCCCTTCGTCATTATCGGACAAGTCGCCTCCGTCCTATACTTCTCATTATTCCTAATTCTTAACCCACTAGCAGGCCTGCTAGAAAACAAATACATAAACTTTAACTGCCCTAGTAGCTTAACTTAAAGCGCCGGTCTTGTAATCCGGAGATCGAAGGTTAAAATCCTTCCTAGCGCCAGAAAAGAGAGATTTTAACTCCCACCCCTAACTCCCAAAGCTAGGATTCTAAATTAAACTATTTTCTGAAACCATAAAAATTCAGACATACATAAATATGCTATGGTATAGTACATATTATGCATAACCTGGCACTATGATATAGTACATATTATGTATAATATTACATTATGGTATAAAACATTAAACTAAACATCCCCTAGAAAGCATTAAATCACACTTGTTTAAAGCATAAAACAAGGCAATACATAAAACATCCATGCACCTTCCCCTACAATTTCAGTAAAACATATAAACCAGAGGACCTAAATGTATTACGAACATAACTAATTGTTTAGCAACCTAGAATTGCTTGTAAAATGTCTAGTAGTGAGAGACCATCAACCTCTTTATACCTTAAGGTACAATATTCTTGATAGGGTCAGGGGCAAAACTTGTGGGGGTTGTACAGCTTGCACTATTACTGGCATCTGGTTCCTATTTCAGGTCCATAACTGGATTATTCCACCTATCATACATTATCCTGGCATAAGTTAATGGTGGGACAACGAATTAGCAAACACCCCCCATGCCAAGGCCTTCATTTAAAGGCATGGGGTTTCTTTTTTTTGGGGTCACTTTCACCTGGCAATTTCATGCACTCTACCACAATCCGTGGAAAGAGTCCATACATAATGTTATTTCAAGGAATGTATGTGCATGTTTTAATGACATAACTGAACCACGCATTACTCTATTCCACGTGCATAAGGTTATTCTTTACTCCACATACTCCTATGAGATTGCCCCCCCTCTTCCCTCGCGTACGCGCGCGGCAAACCCCCCTACCCCCCACGCCCAGCGAGTCCTAATTAATCCTGTCAAACCCCAAAAGCAGGTAAGGCCCGATTGACGTGATTGACGAGTGGTTGCGTGTGTCAATATATAGTGTTATAAATTTGAATTATATTATATAGCTAGTGTAGCTTAAATCAAAGCATAACACTGAAGATGTTAAGACGAACCCTAGAAACGTTCCACGGGCATAAAGGCTTGGTCCTGACTTTACTATTAGCTTTAACCTAATTTATACATGCAAGTGTCCGCACCCCTGTGAGAATGCCCTCAATCCCCCGCCCGGGGACGAGGAGCAGGCATCAGGCGCG